>JABCKC010001234.1:0-12151 GCA_013186395.1 Fusarium papillatum | reverse complement strand
TCCTCAACTGTATACTTATCATTGGTCTTGTTAATGCGCCATAGCAAAAACTCAAGAGTAAACGTCGCAATGATGCCCGCAGTAGCCATACCGAGGGACATACCAAATCCAGTAGGATACTTGGGAGACTCAGTTTCAATGTAGATAAAGGAGCCGCCGAGACCACCAGCACTGGCAAAAGTACCGAGCAGGCCGATACCCGCAGCTCGCTTCGCCGGACCCGCAAGATTATTCGAGTTCCAAGCGTTGGCGCCGGGGATGATAGGATATAAACCGATGCAAGCCAGGGACACAGCGAAGTAGTTCTCGCCAATGCGGTTCTTGATATCCTGGGAGTACGCACAAGTGATAGCAAAGCCGATGAGAACCAAGAACTGGGGTCCAACGATAAAGGGCATGCGCCACCTATACCGATCGGCGAAGCGGGCTGAGACATAGGCACTAATAGCGCCTAGGACGTAGGGCGGGATGGTGAGGAGCTGGGCGTTGGCTGAGGTATAGCCCATGTTCTTCATAATCTGGGGCATAGTAAACTTGAAGCCGTAGTTGGGGATAGTGTTGGATAGCGCTATGATGGCCTGTAGGTAGATCTTCCAGTCGGCCAGAGTGGCGAATAGGACCTTGCCAGTGATCTTGTGGCCCTTGGCCTGGACTTCGCGGCCACCATCCTCAACCTCCTTACGCAGAATCAAGTAGCGCTTTTCATCTTCGGTAAGCCATTTCGAAAGAGCGGGTGTGTCGATGATTATGAGGGGACAAATGAGTCCAATGATGGTACTGACGCCGCCCTCTAGTAGGAAGATCCATCGCCACCCGTAGAGGCTCAATTAGTAAACAGAAGCCGGCCAGTAATCAAGCCCATATGCGGTCGAGACTCACCCCTCGTATCCACCGACGCCGTCCATCTTAGCAATGAGATAGGCCAAGAGACCCGAGAAGGCACCGGCCAGGGCGCTTGATGTGTAGAAGAGAGCGACACGCACACCGACCTCACTCCAAGAGTACCAATTGGTGACGATGAGGATGGCGCCAGGGAAGAAGCCCGCCTCTGTCACGCCCAGAAGAACGCGGCACACAAGCAGCCCAGCGTAGTTCTGGACAAAACCAGTGCATAGTAGGACAATACCCCAAGTTGTTGTCATGATGGCGATCCAGAGCGAGGGGCGCTTGAACCATTTAAGGACCATGTTTGCGGGTATCTCTGTTCCAGACATGCACGTTAGAATCGGCCTTTATAATAGGAGGACAAGAGGGAACGACGTGCCTAGGAGAATGTATGGGATGAAGAAGATGGCTAGAGCAACGTTGAATTGGTTACCAGTGAGGCCAATGTCGGCCGAAAGGCCCTCGATGTTGGCATTCCCGATATTGGCACGGTCGAGGTAACTGACGAGATATAGAAATCCCAGGGCAGGAATGAGGCGCCAGTCAATCTGGTGGCACACGTCAAGTCAGATGCTGGTATCTAACCGAAACAGACGCGATCAATCGAACAAACCTTGCGTAGGAGTTTCTTCCTTTGCTCCTCGCTGAAGCTGTTCATAAAGGCAGCATCGTCCTCGCTCAGAAGCGCATAGGCCCCTGCTTCTTGCTGGGACATTTTGGGCTCGCCCCTGATTTCGGCCATAGCGACGTCTGCTTTCTCATTGTCGAGCGACATACTGTGATGTGATGTGATGGAATGGGATAGAAGGAAATTTGAGTTAATGAATTTAGGCCAATCGGTCCTGAGGAATACAAGTCCAAGGTCTGGCTGGGCGAGGAGGAACAGAAGTAGATGGAAGCCGAATGCTTTTACTTATAAGTAAGGGATATGAGCCGACTCGGCAAACCGGCCGTCGTTGATGTCCTTATACTTGGCCATGTGATGTGCACGCTGTTCATGGATCGATCCCCAGGGTCTCTGGCCAAGCTAACGAGGAAGCATTCTGGGGCAGACCGTACAGGTTTGGGGCCCCGCACGCCGCACTGGCATTGGCAATGTGCAAGTTGCTGCTAGTCGGGTTAGGTTGTTCAAGGGTTTCCCCCTGCTGGCCGTTTCCGGGTCGCGAGGTGGAGCGGGCTTGCGATATCGCTTCTGCGGTGACGACCGATGCGATATCGCCTTTTCTTTTTGGCATTGAACCCGTTGACGGATGCGATATCGCTTTACCAAGACCTCCCGGTTAACCAGAATGGCCCACATCGCGACGGCATTTCCGTGGAGGACGGACTGGGGAATAAGCCATCATGCATGGAGTACCTACAATGTCAGAAGAAATCGTAATATCGGCTTTGACTGACTGAGGGGGAATCGGGGAAAAGACAAGACTTAAGGTGGCTGGCTGCGTTAGAAATTCTCCTTACAAATACACTGTTTACAAGATAGTGCCTTGGTCGTTTTCCCGGAATTCAATCCCTTTAACTCTTTGTTTCTTCTTTCTTCCCCCCCGTTCCAATTAACTTCTGAGATTCATTGATACCGATCCCATCCCATCGTTACAATGACTGATTCAGATGCTACTGCCAAGCCTTTGTGCCAGATCGTCACGCCCGTGGGCATGATGGGTTATGGCTTCTCAGAAGAGCAAGTCGAGGCCGCCCTCGATGACTTCAGTCACTTTCCCACGCCTACAGCAATCATCCTTGACTCTGGATCAACCGACTCTGGGCCTTCAAAGCTGGCTCTAGGTACCACAACCTGCCCTCGTTCGTCCTACGTACGAGATTTTCGGAAGCTGTTACACTTCAGCAAGAAGTACCAAGTACCGCTGCTGATGTCGTCTGCGGGTGGCGATGGAAGCGATGAGCACGTTGATTTCTTCCTGGAGATTGTCCGCGAGATTGCGCGAGAGCCTGAGCACAGGTTAGTCTGAGGAGGGAAAAAGAGAAAACCAAGAACCGTTCACTGACTCATAACGCAGCGATTGGAAGCTCAAAGTCCTTGCCATTTACTCCGAAGTCCCAAAGACCGTCGTCTTGGATAAGTTGGCATCCGGAAAGATTCAAGGATGTGGCGAGTCGGTGCCCGTCTTGACGCCCGAAATGGTCAATGCCACACCCAGAATCGTAGCTCAGATGGGACCCGAACCACTACTCGACGCCATCAAGGCTCACCCGGATTACAATGTCCTCATAGCGGGACGAGCCTACGACCTGGCGCCTTATGTGGCTTTCACGGCTCAGAATGCTCTCAGCACCCGCAACCTGACCAGGTACACTGATCTCAGTCCGCAGGAGCTGGGCTGCGTCTCGCACCTTGGCAAGATCCTCGAGTGTGGTGGCCTATGTGCCACGCCCAAAGGTCCCGGTGCGCTGGGCATTATGAACCAGGACCTCAGCTTCGACATCCGGCCCCTCGACCCTAGGTCCCGATGCACGCCTCTCAGCGTCGCTACACATACCCTCTACGAGAAGACGCGACCAGATAAACTCGTCGGCCCCGGAGGGTACATCGATCTTGCAAATTCCATTTTTGATCAGCTCGAAGACGGCAGGACAGTTCGCGTTCGAGGTTCCGTCTTTCACGCCAGTCGCCATGAAGGCACTACATACACGGTGAAGCTGGAGGGCGCGAAAGTAGCAGGCTACCGCACGCTGACCATGGGTTCTTTCAAGGACCCGATCCTCATTCCCCAAGTCCACTCGTTCCTGGACTCAGTGAAGGCATTCGCCAGCTCGCAGCACAGTCACATCAGTGAGAAGTGGGACGTTGGTTTCCACGTGTACGGGTTCGACGAGCACCGTTCCGACTACGTGCCTAGTGAGGTCTTTATCGTCGCTGAATGCATTGCCGAGTCACAAGAGGTTGCCACCAGTCTTGCTTCAGCAGTCAGAGTTCACTGTGTTCACGGCTCATATCCCAATCAAAAGGCCACCTCGGGTAACTTTGCCATGGGCATCGGCGGCATGTTCGAGCTCGAGACCAAGCAGTGTGCTGAGTTCTCCGTGTACCACCTCATGCCTCTCTCTGAAGGTCAAGAAGGGAGTCGGCCGGCATTGACCTCTCAGATGGATGCTGATGGCCAAAGGGGGCTATTCCGCTGGCGGGAATACTCCATCGGAAACGGAAGCACATATAACAAAATCCGTGGTGCAGTAATCGCCACGGATGCGACACCTAGCCAGCAGAGGCAGAATCCCGTCAATATTTCCAAAGCCATGACCAACGGCACAGCAGCAGTGCATAGGCAGCCTAGACCTTTCTTCGAGGGGAGGCCCAAAACGCTTGTTGATGTCGCCAAGGTGATCCGCTCAAAGAATTCGGGACCATACGAGATTACGCTCGACGTCATGTTTGACAATATGGACGTCTACCAGACCATCAAAGCATCCGGTTTGCTTGACAGCAAATGCATCTCGCGACTCTTTAGCGTGTCTGAGGACCAAGTCATCTGGGCTGGCTTTTTCGACGTGGCTATGGCATTCAAGGCTACTGTACCGCGGAGACGACGAGGAAACCCTGCTTGCTCAGGAGGCTATCTCGAGAATGATGTCCACGGCTCTCAACAGTACATCCCGCTGGTCAAGCTCGCTCTGCCCGAAGACTTGCAGCAGAAGCTCATGGTTTTAAGTCAATAATGTTATGAGGATGAGAAAGTTGGAATTGTGTATTTAGATGTACGTAAACCAAGTCCATCGTTTGACACACAATACATACTTGAAAACAGGAGCCAGGATCCCTCAGTAGTTAAATTAAACTAGGCCTCTAATCCACCCTCATCTGGGTTCAAAATCGAGTTCGAAATGGCATCAAATTGCGCGCTATCCAAAAAGTCAGTTCCCACCAAGAGATCTAGCCCAAACTGTGTCAAGTCCCTCCTAGCCTCAGCAGCAGTATAATCTTTAGGTCTTTGTCTCAGCACATCGTCGCTGAACCGGCCACGAGCCTGCCAGATAGACTGAACAACGATATTGGCTGACATACGTGCCTGCACTGCTGCCATCACGGGCGGACCTCCGGTCGAGTCTGTACGACTCAGATAGGATATAATGTCGCAGAGCCGCGCCCAGCTATCGTTTTCTAACTCGGAGCGCGAGCGCAGCAGCATCCACGCCTGCCCAATGTAGTTCTTGGCCGTATCCTGATCAAGGTGCTCTGGATATGCTAAAAGACGTAGGAGCACGTGCACCGCATACACAATGGACGATCTTGCTGTCGCCGGCCATGGCTGAAGGAGTTCGTGAGAAGGCGCGTACTGGGAAGCCACCGTGATGACTCGCGTCGCGTCACGACCTGCTTTGGAGAGATATCCAGAAGCTCGGCTGTCGATACGAATATGTTGAGTATCTGTTGTGAAGGCGAAGGAATATAGTTGCAGCTTCACCCTAAGTAGGGCCATTTCTGTGTATGTCGACATCTGGGCTCCTATTTGCGTTTCAACTTCCTGGATCCCTCTCTCAAATACCTTGATCATATCGGTATTCCCAGCTAGCAGTCCTGAGGCCGACATATCGTTATTGCCGAGAGTGTTGCAGATGTTGAAGCTCTGATATGCTATTCTCAATTGTTGTACGAGAACTGTCGGGAAGGCCACTTCTGACGTGCCGCGAACCACCGATAGTATGGTTGAATCAAGGGGTACGGTGCAGGGGAGTCCTAGCTCGCTCGCAATACTGCATTCAATAGTGTAAGTAGACAGTTGAGATCTCTCCGGATCTGAAAGAAACGGTGGGGGAGATATGGCCTCACATCTGGTTGACAATGAAGCAGCCGATCCAGGCTTTGCCGAAAGTCAAAACCCCCGTCGCATCAAGTCGATCGCCATACACGAAGTCGGAAAAGTGATATGGCCGGTGCAGTCCAGACCTCAAGGCGATATGGACAACTGAGCCTGCGTACATCCAAGAAGGGTCGTCGCGGAGAGCTTTGAAAGGAAACGGCCACCAACAGAGCAGCAGAAGCGCCTGAACAGTGCCGAGAGGATGGTCTGTCGCTTGCTCAATGCTGGTGGCAAGGGTTCTGACATGGGGTTCGAGCTGCAGGTGAAGCTGGTTGTACTTGGCCATGCTTTTGGACGCAATGGCGATCAAGACCCAGAATAGCAGCCGGCTGCAACGTTGGTAGTTGAGGACAAACACGGAAGGGTCTGGTAAAATGGGGAATAGGTGATGGTATGACGTGAAATAGCTGGGAGAGAATGTTGGTAAGCTAAAGTCCCATGCAGCCTTGGTGAAAAAGTGATCAAGGTGAACCCGCACCAGTTGAGAATATCTGCGATGGCGATTGGTGACAATTCCAGATGCCCTATTCTCTGCATCTCAAATTCTGAAGCTGCAAAGTAGGATCCGTTTTCCGGCACGGCGTAAATGTTATCTGTAACGGATTGCGGTACGCTGATAATAGGCAAGGGTTCTGCTGGGGAATGATCAGACCCATGTTGAGAAGTGCTCCAGTTTCTCATTGAGAGAGATGGTGACGCGTGAGTCACATTGGACTTGATCTCCCTCAACTCCTTCTCCATATCCTCTGCGCGTCTACCCAAAATGGTCAGCAGAAAGTTCATCATATCATGTGTTCCTTGCACGATTGATTGACTTGCTTGCGTTTGGCAGTCCTTTGAAAGGATGGATCAATGTGACAGTCGAGACTGTGTTTGCGACATCTCGAACAGGGCCCGGGAAACGTCTCCTTTGCATCACATTTCACCTGCAGGCATAGGTATGATAAGCTTTCTCCGCCCTCCCCTCTTCACGAACCGCATGCGGGGGAACGCGAACCAACCTTCATCTGACGACAATTGACACACGTCGCGATCCTGGGTTTGGAGGCCATGGTGAGTGGGTGAGTGAATAGGGAGCCGTCGCCGTTTCAATTAACCGAGTCAAAGATCGAACCATTCATTCTAGTACTCGCTGCTTCCGCGAAGGTCTGGCAACACATAGATGGGTTCATGCGTCAGCGTGACACTCATCCATCCAGCAACGTAGGTAAGTTAGACTAAAATTTTACATGAGGTCAAAAGTCAAGGCGTCCACACGGAAAATCATTTCTCACGTTCCTAGGGAGTCAGGTTCTCCGCTGCCGATCGACAGCTGACGGTCTGTTAGCCCCCCTTACCCCATACTCGACTCAAAACAAACTTGGAGGGCAGCGCGCGATGTTGAGCAGAACCAATTGTAAAGAAAAGCGATATCGCTTACAGTGGGCCAAAATGCCCCCCCTAAACTTCCCGATGTCGCTTCTAAGCTCAGCACTGCATGGACGAGAGCCCACCCGCATACTGTTGACTTGACTTGTTTTAACCATGTTGAACGACCAAGTCCCGGAAATGGGTAGATTAGGATGGAGCAGTTAGATGTAATATATCATACAGAGAACGTCTTGGTGTCTCCTAGAAAGTTAGAGGATACCTATATCTCCTCCATCATAATTTATTCTCCTCCGCCATGGCTTCTGTTCCCAAGATGGATGCAGTCATCTTCCAGGGTAAGTTGCGGGTAGTAGTTGACCGCCGTCCAGTCCCAACCATCCAGGATCCTAGGGATATTATTGTCAAGGTCAAATATACGGCCCTATGCGGTAGGCAAGTCAATAATATATACACCTTCATTCTCAGAAAACTAATTGTCGATTTGAAGCGAACTGCACGTATATCGTGGTCACCAAAAATCCGAACCTGGCTTCATCATGGGCCACGAGTTTGTCGGTGAAGTAGTCGAGACGGGACCTAAGGTTGTCACAGTGGCACGGGGCGACAAGGTCATTTCCCCCTTCACCATCAGCTGCGGAGAATGTTTCTACTGCCAGCACCACTTATCGTCCCGTTGCGCAAAGGGCGCCCTTTTTGGGACGAAAGCACTTGATGGCGCACAGGCAGAGTATTGTCGCGTGCCCCTGGCGGATAGTACTGTCGTCAAGGCTCCTCCCTCAGTCGATAGCAGGAAACTCGTGCTGATGGCCGACATCTTTCCTACCGGATATTTTGCCGCCAAGAACGCATTCGCCGGCCTGAACCAAGATGTGGTTGGGTCGAGTACAGTCGTCCTTCTCGGTTGTGGACCTGTCGGCCTCTGCGCTATCGTGAACGCACTGGAGTTTCGGCCCCAGCACGTCCTTGCTATCGACTCCGTCGAGACAAGGCTAGGTCAGGCAAAAGCCCTCGGGGCCGAGCCTTGGAATTTCCAAGTCAATATGCAGGGTATCAAGGACCGTATTACGGAGCTTACCGACGGGCGAGGTGCTGATATCATCATCGAGTCTGTGGGTCACAGTTCAGCTCTCCGGCTTGGTTTTGACCTCTTACGGCCAGGGGGAATCATCTCCAGTATCGGCGTCCACAATGGGGAGATTCCATGGACAGGCAACGAGGCTTATGGAAAGAATTTGACTCTTAAAATGGGAAGATGTTCTGTGCGGAGTATGTATGTGTGTAGAGCGCATTTTGCGCTCCATCTAATTGACAGCTGCAATGCTAATACCCAAGACGTAGACCTCTTCGACGAAGCTCTCAATGTGCTGGTTAAAAAACAGCATGAACTCGAGTAAGCCATTCCATCCTAGATACATCAAACATATAAGGCCTAACTCTACACAGCTTCATGATCGATAATGTCAGGCCTATGTCTGATGCTATTCAAGCGTACGTGCCAGATACCAGACCCAATCGAGACTTTTGACTGATCTCATTCCTTCATCTCTTAGTTACGACGATTTTCACAACATGAAGTATCAAAAGATAATTTTCGAGCCCGGCAAGTAGGACCAGCCAGGCCTATTCCAAGTGGGCGATTATGGATCGAGCGACGGTATACGTCGCTCTTGATATGCGACAGTGGTACTGGCAATGTGAAAAACAAAACTAGTACGGGAAGTGCTGCTTTAGGGGACAAAATACCAAGGAGAATATGCAAGACGGGAATTGGTTCACCTTGAAGTAAAATAAAAATAAAAAAAGAAAATATCGCGGGATACCAGGCGATGCTATGAAAGTCATAGTTCACGGCTAAAAAAAAGGCCACTGTGTTAGCATTGGGATATGATGCTATGATGCTATGATGTGTTGGAAAAGTATTCTTTATTATAGTTGAAGTCGGGATAACCGATGAACAAGATGGACCAAGGCTGGCGTTTGATAAATCACGGCTAGTTGTTCATCCAACGTTATTTGATAAGATCCTTGAAGTCTCTCAAGAACGCCCAAAACATTCGCTGCCTCCACCCGTCCTTTTTCCAGTTGTTTGCAGTTAATGGAAACAGATCACCAATCTCGGTAACAGCCTTGTCGTGCGCATATATGAACAGCACATTTTCATCTGCATCGAGCTCCTGTGTCTTTTGCACAGTCTCTATGGCATCTTCCAGCGGAACGCCGCGAGCCGGATCGAACATTGGATCCAACGCACCTCTGCCCCGCGGTCGCTGTAGCTGCTCTATTACAGCACCTGGACAGGGATAGAGTGAGGCTGATATGATTGGATATTCAATGGTGTCTGGTAGGGGGATGTATTTGGATGGCCGCAGCTCGCTTGCGTGGTGGCACAAGTCCCCCCCCCATGAATATAAACGTATCTGGATTCAGGGTGGTTCGTGCAAGTCCACCCAAATGGCCGATAGCGTGTCCGGGAGTATCCAAAAGGTAAAAAGATCCATCACCAAAGAAGTCTACAGCTCGAAAACGGCCGATCTGGATAGAGTTTCTTGTAAAATCTATCTCGTTCACGTGCCTGCCTCTGCACAGAAAAAAATGTTAATATACATGCAATTGCTAGACGCCGAGGTCGTCACATGGGCGCTGAGCGTAGCCAGGAATACTTACCTGACATCGGAAACTCGAATGGGGGACTCTTGATTCTCTGGATAAGCTGGCAAAAAGGCCTCGCTGAAACCTGGTCCGACGACAAGCTCAGTAACTGGAGGAAATTTGGAAAGATCACCGATGTGATCCCAATGCCAATGACTATTTCATCATCAGTATGACGAAAAAGCACACCTCTGATGCTAGGTAGTTTGAACAAACCTCCACACAACACTATGAACAGATGCCAAATCGACGTTGTGCTGCTGAAGAAGGTCCGGTACGTCGCGGTTCACATCAATCTCATACCCATTCGTTTTCAGTCGATTTGATATGATGGGTGCAAAGTTTCTCCAATCTTTTGCGATACCGAGGTCAAATAGAGCCGTCCTGCCATTGTCTGACTCAACAAGGAAAGATAGAGATGGCATCTGCGGCATGTGGCTAAATCCGTCAAGTACGGGCGCCATCAGGCGGCCGGTTGGAATACTGGAGATAGAGGAACCTGCATCAATGATTCTAACCCGAGCCGTCTGGCCTGAGGGGATATTCCAGTGAGCCATGTCGTGCGTGTGATACTCTGAAGACTTTGAGTCGATAGTTTAACAGGACCGAGTAGAGTTTAGAGGGCAGCGACATGACATGATTTTATTTCACGAGAAGCAGTACCACTCTCACTTGAACAACAATCGCAGTGGCGACCTTGGAGCCGGACCCGCTTAAGCAACGTGAGTGCAGTGCGATATCGCATTTACGAGCGATATCGCCCCGCAAGACCGGCCATGGCGTTGGGCAATTAGTTAGTCAACGACTTGATTCTGTCCCGAGCGAGCGCCGTTGCTAGCGCTTGTGGCTCGGGACGGCATTGGGGTGTGTGTGTGTATCCAACACTGATCAATTGGCGTTGCGTTTCCAGGTGGGATGTGTCATTTACCCTCAGTCCATTTCTACATTGGTCCAGTTTCTCCAAGCAAGATCTTTAGTACCGGTCACGCTTAACTAATGTTTGGGAACATTAGCGGCCCTCAGATTACTTGAGTCAAATGTTAACTGACCATACCTTTTGCTATCATTGCGTTCAAACACTTTTCCCATTCTAGCTCTGCCTGAGATAAAAGATGGTAGGGATCAGGTATGATTTCGGTCGATGAGAGATCCCCTGCTAAATCTCATCGAACCGAGCATCGTCATGGCCTGGATGGTGCGCATACATCCGACTCTGGCGGCTGTAAGCCCATCTTGGCGATATTAGCTGTGAAGAAGCGACACCCGCGTCATCTGTCAGCTTTTGTCCATATATCTCTTCCGACATCGAACGAGAGGGGCCTCCTGGAAGAGGATAGTCACCGGGGTCGATACGGGCGGTACCATAATGATGTGTTTGCTGCATTGGAGGAGGAGGAGGCGGCGGTGGTCCGAAACTCTCGGCTGACACTCTTACAGCAGGGTGAGGAGTGGAACAGCGGTCGCTCTCGACGTCACCGACTCAGACTCAGAGTCTGTGTCGTCTGGAACTGTAAAGCTGTTTGTCCGTCTCGGTCCATCTGATGCAATGAAACCGCCTGGCATCTTTGAGGGGTGTTGATCTCCAGACGTTTTGGTCTGCGCAAGAAGTTGTCATGAGCTTTGTGAGCCGTTGTCGATGGGCTTTCAGGGACTCTGACGCGCCCGAAATGCACTACTGATTGCCCGTTGCTAAGACTGACAACCCTAGTTCTCATCCCTCAACCTTTACGATATGCTACTTAATTATAGCCATACCCCGCCCATCTCTCTCGCAATCTCCTCAATCTCAGCTGCATGCCTCACGCCCTCGACCGAGACATGATTCCGTCCACCAATGCGGGCGCCGCACTCTGGGCATGCTGCTTCTTCCATCGCCATCCCGCAGTTGTTGATGGTGAAAGGATGACCATCCTGGCATGTGTATCAATGGCCTGTTCCCGATAACTCCACTGTAGACGCCATGTAGACTTCTCGCAGCTCCTTGGCCGTGACCGGGCGGTATACGCCCCCGTCCAAAGTTTCCTCGAAGGCATCGATGTCACCCTTGAGCGCATCGATTGAAGGATTGTCATCGAGCTGTTTCCTTGCTCTTTTACATGACCAAGACCAAGTTCCCTGAGTTGGTCCACTGTATCTGGCTCCTTTGCAGTTGTCGACAATGGCAGCGCAGTAGGAGCTTGTGTTGCAATTGGTGGAGACGGGGCTATTGAACGAGACAATGCACATAGCTGAGGATCGAAAATGTGTCCTTGAGCCTCTTCTCGAGGGTACATAGTACTACGTGCAAGCTAGATCAAGGTCCCGCAATCGAGCAGGAAGCCTAATAGATTTAGCTTAATATCCGGCTTAATTACTTTAAGTCTTTAGTAAATTAAAAGCCCTAAGAAGTTAGATGAGATAAGAATATTATATGTTAATAAGAATATAAA
>JABCKC010001233.1:0-14364 GCA_013186395.1 Fusarium papillatum | reverse complement strand
TTCGGAAGGCGCCGTAGACCGCGTCGAGGATTGCTAATCAACAAGTGCAGCAAAATGCACTCCGCTACTTGGCTTGGTTGTCGTCGTGTGAGGAATTGACCGTCGTACTTATATATGCTGCATCATCAACAACGCAAACCGCTTCACCTTTTTTTCTTTCACCTTGTCCAATTCAGCAACCCGGTCGGCGACATTGTTTGGTAGTGCTCGAGTGTCGAGGGGGTCAGGAATTTCCACAGACTTCGGCATGCTCTCTTCTCCGAGGACCGGGGGTCAACTCCCTAATACGGCTACCCGGCTCGCAGGGCGCAATGGAGTCGTTGACGAGTGCCATTTCGTTACGGTGTTAGGTAATTCGGCGGCGAATGAAGCCTGGCCTGGGTCCTCCTGGAGGGTGGAGCAATAGTTCCTCGAAGCGTCAACCAAACTGAGATTCAACCGAGGAGGGTGTGGAGTCTGCACCATGAATCACTCATTATTGCCGGCTCGTAATTCCGATCCCTTGTTGGTTGCGGGGGACGACGCTCAAGATCTCTCGGAATGACCCTAGATTCCGTCTTATGAGTTGCCTTTGTGGTTAGCTCTGGTCTTTTCAACGTCATCCTCATCGTCGAGATTCGCGCCGCGTCATGATTCATAGCCATACACTGGCCCATCCCACCTCCTATCGCCGAGCTTGCGACGAGATGCTCACTCATCCAGTTGCCGCGTAGATCTGGTTAACATGGACAAGGATGACTCACGCCGATGAGACGCTGGTTCTGTCGAGGTTTGTCGACAAGGTAACCTAGTCGCTCAGGCAGTTGACGCGGTACTTGGTCAGCCACTAGAACTCACCGAAAAGTCCCCATGGACATTTGTTGGAGTAGACGAATCTTGAACTCGGCCTTCTTGAACATGACAAATTCTCAACGGCGTTCTGCTCTCACAAACCATGGAAGCATGTCTGACAGGAGTTGGATCCTGGGATCTTCCCATGTCTCAACCACCCACATGGCAGGCCTCAACGAAGACGCTCTCGGCCTATGCCACTAAGCGTTATGTCTCAACTGACATGTCGGACAATGCAAGCCACGCACATCTCTTCCCCAACCGAAAATCACAATCCGACTGACCGGTTCTCCTTTAGGTGAGCTTCGCATGAGCTTCATACCTTAAATGCCAACGGCACCAGTGTGTGGTAGTAATACATCCTTGTCGAGTAAATGTGACATTAATACATGCCCAACGCCAACTCCAGCCTCAAGATACCAGCACCATTTTCCCTAGCTCACTGAGCTTTCAAAACATTTCTCCTCTACACCACCATCATCTCATGTACTTATCACCCCTCCAATTAGAAAATCTTTGTGATGCTCTCCCTGGAAATGACACTGTTCTGTCGTTCATCGCGCTTGACACGGAAGAAGCTGTCGCAGAAATCGCTGCACCTCATGTGCCGCAAAAACTCCTCGTCGTGTGTGATGACGATGAGCTGGAAGTTGCTCTGGGCCTGACGCGCCTTGATGATCATGTGCAGACTCTCTGCCAGACTCTTGATGTTGTCGCGGTCCAGATTGGTCGTGGGCTCGTCGAGTGCAATGAGACCACAGTTGACGCCAAACGACTCGGCCAATGCCAGACGGATGATGATGGATGCGAGAACCTTTTGACCAGCCGAGCATCGGCCACGCATGTCCATTTCCGTATCTTGCTTGACCATGCAAAGCCGGTAGTTGTAGTTGCGCTTGCCTGTGCTTGACTCGTTGTCTGAACGAATCAGAATTGTGTCGATGTCGGTACCCTGGTATGTACTCTGCCACAACTCGCCAGCGATGCGGTTCACTTCTGCCATCTTCATCGAGTGGAACTGCATGACAGCCTTGTCAACAGCGGAACTACACTGTGCAAGATCTTCAATGGCAGCCTTGGTAGTCTCCACACGAATGTGCGACTCTCGATACTTTCTCTTGGCATCCTTGTAGTCCATCTCCCACTCCTGAAGCAGTCTTCCAAGCTCCTCGTCCTTTGTCTTCATGGCTCCCATGACAGAGCCGCGCTCCGCAAGAAGGCGGTTGTAGTGGTCTTCATGTGCACGAGCCTCAGCCTGAAGACGTTCATAGTCTTCATCTGCGTTGCGGTCTTCTAGCTCGGATATCTCCCCGCGGATGACTTCGACGGTGCGAAGGTTCTTGCGGTAGTTGAGGTTATCCCTAATATTCTTCTTCTTCCGATCTCCGTTGTCGATGTCTTGCTTCAGCTTGTTTGTGCGGACTGTGAGATCTGTTACCTCTTTTTCAGTATTCGCAATCGTCTTTTCAAGTGTGACAATGGCACGCTGGTTAGACGCAAGATTGGAGGGGCCACCTCGGTCGATGTAATCTTGGATGTCCGTGTCCATCATCTTCATCTCGCTGACAGAGTTGGCAACATTGTCACGGGCGTCGGTAATAACTTGCTCCTTTGATCGGCCACGTCGAAGTACATCGTCCCGGGCAGACTTTGCCTCGTTGATACTGGGCTCAATGCTCTCCAATTCTTCATCGGCGCGTTGGATCATCTCTCGTTGATGAGAGAGTTCATCCTTCAAAGCCTGGATCTGGTTTTGCAGATCCTTCTTCTTGTCCAATTGTCCAGCTGCACGGCTGATCTTGTTTCTTAGTTCACTCTTCTCGAGCTCAAGAGCGCTCAGCTGATCCTTCATGCGCTGACGGTCTGTGGTCAACTTGGAGATACGGTTCTTCAGGCTTCTCATCTGCTCAGACACGCCAGCCTGAAGCTCGTGGATCTCGTCAGGGCTTCGAGTTGCACCGCCCGACATCTGCTGAGACATGATGCGATCGACCTGAGTCTCTGACTCTCCAATATCCTTGACAGTCTGAGTAATGTTCATGACAGTCTTGGACATGTCTTCCAAGTCTTTCTGCTTCTCTTCCTCGGTTGACACGACCGATGTTTGCTCCTCGAGCTGCCTCTCCAGAGCGTCAAACTCGGCCTCAACGGCCTTGCACTCGTCGCGAAGGGACGGGAGCTCAGCTGACAACCGTTCATAGGTGTCGTAAGCTGATCGTACTGACCGCAACTTCTCAAGGCTCGCCACTGTTTCCTTCAGGTCCTTTTCAGTGTCGACTTTGCCCTTGGGGTCGAGATTCTTCTCAATCTTCTTGCTCAAACGCTCCAAGCTCGCAGCTTGGCCGTCATCAAAGTGACGCTCACAGAGCAAGCATTTTCGCTTCGAGTCAAGCATGCGCTTGCACTTGTTGTAGTAATCCACTAGAGCATCAAAGAGACTCAGGTCGTTCCTCAGCTCTTCCACCTGCTGCTCTACTGTCTCAACCTCCTCAGTGTAATCCTCGACAATCGCATTGTCTCGAACCGTCTGGAGGGCATCGACGACCTGTTGTTGACAGTTTGCGGCCTCTTTTGATTTCCTGTCAAGCGATTCCTTGGCAGTTCTCATTCTGAATTCCACTTTCTGTTGCTTCTGGCGTGTCTGATCGCGACGCTTCTGAGCATCCGTCACGACCTTGTTCTGATCCTTGACAACTGACTGAAATTTGGCATCAAGTGATTCTGGCTCCCAATCGCTCCCGATGATCTTATCCAGCTTTGCTTTCCATGTGCTTGTCAGTGTATCAAGCTTGCGTTTGCGGTCAGCAAGTTCCTTCTTCCTGTAGTCAAGTTGAGCTCTCTCTGAGGCGAGACGAGTACACTCGACCAGCTCCCTGCCTAGCTTGTCGCTTTCGTTCTCGAGCTGATGAAGCTTGTCATTTTCGCTCGACAATTGATTGTCCCAGTCTGCGTTCTCAAATGCCTTCTGAGATGTCTGGAATCTGCTGTCAAGGTCTTGCATCTGCCCATCCAGGATAGCCTTGGCACCCTCATCCACATCAATCAAACCCGACTCGTTGTGGAGTACAGCTGTACGCTTCTCGATAGCAGTCATCCGTTGTTTAGCAGATACACGGTCCTGCGTTCGGGCGGCCTTGCGGCCCTCAAGCTCGGTAATGACACCAGTAGCTCGGTCTAGCTCGACCGAGTTTTCCTTTTGGAGGCGTTCCAAATCTCGCTTCTTCTCATTGAGGAGCTTCTGAAGGCGGTCATTGAAAGACTTCACCTGGTGATCAGACAAATCACCGTCGAAACCTGAGAAGCCATAGGTCTGGGCAGCTTCCTGAATCATCTCCATGCGTGTCTTGATTTGGCGCTCATACTTGTCCTTGTCGGACTGATGCTTGCCTTGCTCAGAGAGCTTTGTAGACAGGTCTTTCCGTGAACGTGCCAACTCGTTCTGCAACTCGTTGTACTGGGTTTTGTTTTGGTCAGCTTCTTCTTGGAGATGCTGCATGCGGTCTTCATAGTGGGCAAGATCGCTTTCCAGTCGAGAGTCATCCTCTGGGAGTTCATCTATCGTAGCTTTCAGCTCCCTGACGGCCTCTTCTCGGTACTCGAGTTGCTCGCGCTTTGTGTTGAGGTTTTGAACGATCGCAAGATGGCTGTTGGCTGTCTCTCGGATTTCCCGGATTGTCTCCTGGGTGTTGTCCATCTCAGTACTGATGGACTCGCACTTGGCCCTGGCCCCCTCGATGTCTTCTTGCAACGCGTTCATTCGCTTTTCGGCTCGGTCACCTCGGTCTTTGTTCACTTTGTTGTGGGCCTCGTCGTTCTGAAGTTTGCCTAGTTGCTCGACCTGCTTCTTTCGGAGCACCTTGAGGTTGTCGATGGCCTTGGTGTACTTCATGGCCTCAAAAATTTCATCGAAGCGCTTCTTCAAGGCGGCAGGTTCGCTTAGCGGCCAAAGGGATTCGTCTTGGTGACAGAATATGACGGCATCGAGGATCGCAGGTGAAACACCAAGTCGCTCGGGAATCATCTCATCAAGCTGAGCTGTGCGGGTCGATGTAGTTGTACGTTCCCCATTGTTGACGACAACGAGGGAGCAGTCGAGGGTCTTTTGAGAGCGTGTGGTTTTCTTGACGGTGAGTTGTATACTTCGGGTTGCGACATGTTGACGGTCGTTGATCGATCGGAACTGCAGCTTCACCTGGGCCAAGACCTCTTTTTCACCACATAACTGGGGGCTGTTAGAGGGATGATATAGCCAGCATCCGAAGTGTAGCATCGTACCTTGGGATCATGGATGAAAGCGCCGCCCTTGCTGTTGGGCGGCAGTTCACCGGTAGTAGCATATTTGAGACATTCGATGATGGTTGTCTTTCCAGAGCCGTTGTATCCCACGATCAGTGTCAGTGGGGTGTTGAACTGAATGGCCTCTCGGACGGCAGGGCTGAAGGAGCGGACGCCCGAGATGGAAAGCTTGTCGATCTTCGACATGCTGGGCGATTACCGCATGGGTGATTGGGAAAGAACGAAGTACACGATGCTAGAGCTGAGAGTATCTACTAGGTCCAAAGGAGTTGATGCTTTGGAAGGGTGCTGCGCATTCAAGTGTGGATCAGGCAGCTGAAGTCGAATTGCATGGGTGACGCGACATGTTGCAGCCAACGCGTCGAGTATCGATGCGAGGTCACGTGTGCCACATATTTAACCGTAGTTCCAGCGGGCTTACACGGGGCAAGTGTATTCTCCCCTCCACGCCCAGCCTGAGCGAATTCTCGTTCACTAATCGATTTATTCAAGGATCCATACATGCGAGGAACTCTCCGGAGCATTGCCTCTTTGCAGCAAGGTCAAAGATGCGAGGACTCAAGGATTCCTGCTTGGCATCAGTTGAGGTCATTGATCCAGCCATTGTTTCAGTTTGCCATCATGGCAAGTTCTTCACCTTCTTGAAAGCCTTCCGGGCAGCCGGCTTGAGCATTACGTCGGATTGACGTCAGAAAACCAGCCAGAGAGCCCCAGGACCCTGAGGGGCAACGACGGTACTGAGCGGGCCGTTTTTGACAGAGGTGGGATGGTCGTGGCTTGAAATCATCTGGAAGGGTCCAAAAACGAGGTCGAACCCTTGCAACACGCAGACCCAGATGTCGATATCTTGCCCTTCAGCAATGTCTTGCCTTGCTAACAGAGCGGCACAGGGATCTTGCAGCCGGTGTAGGATTTCTTGAAAGAAGCAATTTTCAAGACATGTTTCCCTCAGATGGTCTCGTGAGATGGACCAATCTAGGTTTTCTGGCCTCTACAGACCGCTCTCTCGATTACCTCAGTTCTCGCCGATTCCACGATCTGGAATCGCGCAAATGGATCCCCTAAGGCGGCCCCGCGGTGATCCCCCTGAAAGTTAAGCTGCGTGTCCATCCTGACGGGAGGGCAAAATCGATACTTCACGCCTCAGGGCATTTGAGCCTCGAATGAGACGTCGCACAAACTGAGGTAAGCTCGCTGGATAGTGTGGGAGCGGGCCGCGCTACTGCCCGCTGGACCCTTACAATGGAACCCACTAAGGGCGTGCAGGATGCAGTCAAAGGCTAAGCCGTCTACGTCTGAGCCAGTAACATCAGGGAGACGTCGTCACTAGGACCATACGCCCGCTTTTCCCGGGGCATTTCCTCCGGACTGAGAGAGTAGCATTGGACAGCATGTGGATTAAACCGTAAAGACGCTGGGAAAAGCCAGCGAGAATTGTCCAGCCAAGCAAAGCACCGACCAGCTTGGGCTCCAGCCTGGGCACAAGAAGGTGTGGTGCTATGATTATGCGGCATCTGGGCATGACGTTTTATGCCATTTTCCCATGTGTAGGAGACGGCAATTCTCCAAAAGTGCCATGTTTGACCGAAGCCCACAAGGAGAAACAGAATGGGGTCAGACTCTACTTGTCATCAGGCCCAGCCAGCGAACCAGCAAGGGAAATAAAGGTCTGCTCACTGATTTCTTGGGTCTTGATTTCGGACCTGCTTCTTGACTCGGAAAGCGGGCCTTTGTCCTTACTTCTTGGACGCTACCTACCTACCTACCTGGGTATTCCCCCAGATTGTAACTGGAGGCGATTTCCCTCTTCATCTCATCAATCATACTGCCTGCATACAGGTATTCGTACCTGCCTTCTTTCATCCTGCCTACGACTACCTACCTACCTATCCATGATTATCCGGACCCCGTGCGACGTCCTGGCTTTCATTTCATAACCCCTCCTCCCTCGTGTTCCATCTCTCATATTACTTACTCTACATCCATGTTCAAAATCTCGCCCAGGCATCTTCTCGGGTTCTCTTTGTCTTTTTCCTTTCCCAGCTTTGGTACTGGCTTGATGCAATTTACCCTTTCTGCCTGAGAAGGGAAAAAGAAACTGGTCATCTCTCTTCTTTCCGCTGCATTCTCAGTCTGGGATCGTCGTCTCTCCTCCTTCATTCTCAATCTTTCTCTCTTCTCTCATATCGTCCAAGACTAGAAGTCGTGATAGCGATCTCAGGGTTTAGCTGGATAGTATTCTTCTCTCAAGCTTCCATCCATCCATCCATCCCTTCCACTTATGCTATTCGCGTCATTGCTGTGTCATCACAAACTAGACTCCGACTCCCCGTTGTCGCTATCTCACTGCCGCTGACCCCAGTGCTACTGCTACTGCTACTGCTACTGCTACTGCTGCAGCACAGCGGCCACAGACGCCCCCAAAGGCCGCTGAAACTGCCCTTGCTGGGGCTCCCGCTTCGCCAATGCAATTTACGGAAATGGATGCTCGATCGCCACTTGAGCGCGCCGCAACCATGTCCCACGGACCACCTCCACCTCCCCCTCCACCTCTCGGCGTTCCCCCTCAAAATACCTTCAACTTCTTTGGCTTCAACCTCGACATCGGTTCTCTCCCGGACATGACGGGTGGTCAGGTTATTCACCACTCCCCTGCGAGGCCGAGGTCGAGGCTGTGGCCGCTCGAGGCCCCCTCAACCAGAGCCAACGCTATTTTTGGCTTGCGACTCTTACGGCTAACCCGATTCTGCAGATGGGCGCAGATGGCCAGGACAGCACCGACATCATGGCCCTCCTCGACAACAGTATGCTCGGCTCCATGGGTGACGTCTCCATGGGTGACGTCTCCATGGGCCTCGACGCGACCGACGAATCCAACATGAACGGCTCTTTCGGTGGTCGAAATGCGCCAACCTCGACTGAAGAATCTGTCGCGAGATCCGAAAATCAATTCAATACCGCTGCGAACAATGTCCCTGGCGCGGGGCCACTCCCTGCAGGCGGCTTTGCCCAGATGAACCTTGCAGGCGCCAGCACTCTGACCGAGTTCACCAAGCGAAGGAATTGGCCTGCCAAGGTCGTCGAGGAGCTCAGAGACTTTTTGCAAATCCTCGATGCCAACGGTCGCATCAAATACGCGTCACCCAGTATTCTCAATGTGACAGGGTACAGTGTGGAGGAGATTCAGGACATCTTCCTCAAGGATCTGATCCACCCAGATGACCGGGGCGTCTTTGTCGCTGAACTCAATGAGTCGATTGCATCAGGAAACCCGTTGCGCCTGTTCTACCGTTTCAAGAAGAAGGATGGAGAGTATGCTATTTTCGAGACTGTCGGCCATGCCCACATCGCAGGCTCCAAGTTTGCGCCGAACCCCAACAATCAGTCACCCTTTTGCCAGGCTGTTTTCATGATGGCGCGTCCATATCCGACAAAGAATGCCGGGCTTCTCGACTCGTTCCTCGAGCACAAAATCGAAAACGAGCGACTAAAGCGTCGCATCGCCGAACTTCGTCGCGAAGAGGAAGCCGATAATGATGAAGCACAGAAGCAGTGGATGCAGAGTCAAGAGGGTCGCTCAGATGTGACGCCTTCGGAAGGAACTGGGGTGTCATCCAACTTTTTCCGCCCGAGCACTGATCGAGGTCTCACAGATGCGGATCGGGCCGCGCTCAACAAGTCTCTAACACGAGAAAACCTCGAAGGCGCAGCTGGCAGCCGACCGGATTCTCTCAATGACAAGATGGCACGATATGAAGGGGCATCGCATACCGAGACGATAGAGATGCTGACGGGCTTACGGTACATTGAGGGTGAACGAAGCCGAGGGATCACTACTGGCAACGCCAGCCCAACCCTGATCAAGGGAGACGCCGGCATCGCAATTCCCATGGAGCGGGACCCACGAACAGGCGACAAGAAGAAGAAGCTCAAGACTTCGGAAGAATATGTGTGCACGGACTGCGGTAAGTTGTTTCTTAAAACGAAGCCCATGGGCAGGACAAGCGCTGACTGAATGGTAACAGGAACCCTGGATTCACCAGAGTGGAGAAAGGGACCCAGCGGACCGAAGACGCTGTGCAACGCATGTGGCTTGCGATGGGCTAAGAAGGAGAAGAAGAGAAACAGCAGTGCCAACCACCACCACCCACCAGGACCGGCAATAGATCACTCAATGGCTTGAGACGATGGCGAAAGCTCTTGACGATGTACGAGTATACAAGTACGATTTGAGCGTTTGGCAAAAAGTGGCCGTGGCTGGTCGGAGTCGGCAGAGATGATACAGTGTCTCTGACACGAAGGAGTTGGGATGTCCTTTTTTTTCATTTGCATTACAAGGCGAAAGCGGGATACACGAGACGCTCACGGCCGGTTATTATTTTGTTTCTCATACGATATACGGATCATGATGATTATCTTTGATATTCTATTCTGTAACAAGGACAATTTGGGGTGCATGGAGCATATGGCAGACACGGCGCAAGCTCCAGACGTGTCGACGCAAACGATGTGGCACACGTCAAGATGAGTGGGCAATGAGGCATGATTGGAGGCGAGTTGAGGTGATTTAAACAAACTAGACAGTTGACACTGATTTGAAGTTGTTCTGATGGTGATATGTGTGTCATGGAGGGTGGCACAAACAGTGATATCCATGGAGTCGTCCTCCTGAAGGAATGAAGGCCCAGGGTCTGACTATGGATGGAGGCCTCGGTTACAGCTTCAGCAGCGGAGCAATGCTGCAGTAGTTGAAGCAATGCCAGCTGAAAACAAGCTCCAGCTAACAACAGACGCCGGCGCCATATCGTCGGTGATTGGACAGTGAGGACATGGCAGCTTCACGAGCTCCCCATAATAAGGCAGCTCTCCACAGCTCTCGATCCACGTCACGGCACACCCGTCCACAGGGGAGCACGGAAGGATGGGGAGAGGCTGCGTGTCGCCAGTGAGGGACGGGAGCGAATGAGCAGGGTCAGCTCCAGTGACTGAATGGCCATCGTCTGTTGGTGGACAAAAGCTGCCTGTGTGTAAGGCATGTGCGTAAGGTATGTACCTGAGACGCGGAGGGTGCCATATTTCAAGCGCCCCTCTTCCATCCATCTCTCCATTTCCCCTCCATCATCGACTTTATCAATCTCATACTACAACACAAACACGAATCCATCATCAAAGAGTATTCAGACGAATCAAACCGAAATCATGGACAAGCTCGTCAGCGCCGCCAAGGACTTTCTCGATGACGACAAGGACAAGCGTCAGGGTGCGTCCACTTCCCTTCTCATGGCTTTTTACCCCGCCATGGTCCCTTCCATGATGCCCCTCATTCCACTCGACTTAGAGCCGAGCTGAAGGGGAGCCATCATGGAGATCATGGCGTCATAGCTGCTTTCCATCTGGATATCAACCCCAATAAAACATGAGGGATGCTAATATTTGCTCTCTCATTTAGAACAGTCCCAGCAGCAGCAGTACGGCGGCGGACAACAGTACGGACAACAGCAGCAGTATGGCCAGGAGCAGTATGGTCAGCAACAGCAGTACCCTCCCCCCGGTGGCATCCGTCAGTCCAACCCATGAACCGATACATCAAAAGAAGCCCCCCAATCTAACACGCAGCACTAGAGTCACACGGCGGCGGTAGCGGCATCTCTAGCTTCTTTGGCAACCTCGACTTTGACCACGCCAAAGAGGAGGCTAACAAGAACGCCGGCTCCTCGGGCGACAAGGACCTGTTCTCCAACATTCTAGGTTCTCTGGGACAGAAGCAGAACAAGCTCGCCAACGAGGACCTCGATGAGGAGGGTTAGTATTATCTCTTGGTCCTTATACAAGTTCACGGCTCATTGCTCGTCATTACTAGATGCCATCAAGAAGCACAAAAAGACGTATGAGGATTCCGAGGACGAGGAGGATGACAAGAGCATGGGCACTGCTGCTGCCATGCAAGCCTTGAAGCTATTCAACAAGGGAGAGACCAAGAGCAGCAGCAGCAGCCAGAGTGCTTTCCTTGGCCTTGCCATGGCCGAGGCCAGCAAGGTTAGTTCAATTTACCCTTATGGACCTCAGTTGCTAACCCTTGAACTCCAGCTCTTTGATGACAAGGCCGCCAAGGGCAAGGTCTCATCTGATGCCAGCAAGGAGAGCGTCGTCCAGCAGGCAGGCGAGGTTGCCCTCAAGATGTACCTCAAGAACCAGGGCGAGCAGCAGGGCGGTATCATGGGACTGGCCTCCAAGTTTATGAACAAATAAGCGGACACTTCAGACAGGCAGAAACACTGCGTAAGAGTCCAGAGCTGACACAATGTACGACATGACGACATGACGCAAATATCTGCATGGAAATGAAACGAAATGAGATGAAATACTGAACATTATCGCTTGCACCGCTAATCACACGTGAAATCCTGACACGATCAGATGTGCTCTAAGCATCTGCCTTGTTCAGGTTCATGGCATCTACCCACTCGCTTGGGCGGCGACGACTCGTCTCAGTTGCATGGTGCAGATAATCTTCGGCCTCTGCGGCCCAAGCCAGCAGCTGCTCCTCGCTGCCCCATTCTCCCGTCGCCAGCAAACCAACCGGCAACTTGCCCTCACCTTGATCAGGATCGAGATATCCCACTGGTGCCGACAGGGAAGGTGTGCCCGTCATGTTGGCCAGGAAGATGTAGCTCATGCTGTGGATGGTCTTGTCACCATCAATCATGCCATACTTTTCATCGCCGGGGGTGATCGGCCACCCGTTCATAGGGGAAACGGGAGTCATGATGAGCAAGCCCGGGTGCTTCTGGAAGAGGAAGGCCAGGTGTCTCATGATGAGCTCGCGGAGAGCGTTTAACTTGAGCAGGTCGCCCGCGGGTGTCTTGGCTCCGATTGACATGAGGACCTTGTTGACAGGTCCAACCAGGGTAAGCCAATCGGCCGGGTCGACAGCACGGCGGCGGGCGTCAGCGGCCATCTCTGCGATGCAGATGGCACTATGCGCGAGCTGGGCCTCGGGGAGATAGGGGATGGAAATGTCGACGATCTCGTACCCGCACTTGTTGGCAAAGTAATCGACAGCTCGCTCGCACACATCCTTGACACGCTGATCAGCCTGACCCCACCAGTCGCGGCATATGCCCATAACCTTGTTAGATCCCGGAGCTGGCGGGATGGACAGAGCGAAGCGGCCCTGAGTGGCGCAGTCCGGGTTGGGCTGGGACATGACGCGGTAGGCGATGGTGAGATCCGAGACAGTCGCGGCGAGGGGACCAGTGACACACATGGTGTTGTTCATGTAGACTGTGCGGTGATGCGAAGGCTTGAGGCCGTAGACTCCGTTAAAGGCCGCTGGGACACGGATGCTGCCTCCAGCATCGGTGCCAACGGCGATTGGGACGATGCCGAGGGAGATGGAAGAGGCAGCGCCGGAAGAAGAACCGCCGGGGTAGTAGGACTTGTTGTGCCCGTTGGTTGGAGTTCCTTGGGCAACCTAAGTGTGTCAGCTTTGATATCTGAGGTAAGATGTTTAGAGCTTACATTGCATCCGTTGGTATCTGGCTGATCGTTAGCTATCATGAAACGTAGAAACAAAGAGTGGGATAAACGTACCTGAACCGAGCTCATGCATACAATTCTTGCCAATGACTACAGCACCAGCCTCCTGAAGCATCTTGACAGGCCAACTAGATTCCTCCTTCTCCCTAAAGTAGGGAAGATCCGGGCGATGCTTCATGCCGTTGTTACTAGAGTATCCCTTAACAGCAGTATCATCCTTGACACCAATAGGCACACCGTCGAGGATGCTCAGCGGCTTTCCGGCAGCATACCGTTCAGTCGATGCCTCTGCGGCCTCAAGAACGAGATGGTCCTTGCCGGGAGACTCAACCCATGCGTCGGAATATTTACCGGATGGCTTGGTGATGAGGGGCAGTAGGGCCTCAGCAACTTGGAGGGGCGTCATCTGGCCGGACTTGAACATTTCGTGATACTCGGTGACGGTGTAGTAGCGGGCTGGCGAGTCGGTGTACTTGGCCTTGATGAGGTCTGGTTGAAACTCGAGCATGGGCTTGGTATCTCCCAAAGGAGTGACGGTTGGCTAGAGGAGTCAGTCTTGAGGTCCTATGAATGAGGGATAGAAGAGTAAGGTATACATGAAACCTAAAGGGTATCTCATCGAGATCAGGGATGTCCTTGATGGTACCGAATCTAGCATTATCCCAAAAGTGTTGTTGGAGGAATCCGACTCTCGAGATGCTGGATAAAAGATCAGTGGGATTGAAAGAGTGACATTCATGGACTGATTGGAATCTCACATGCCAGCGCCAATTGCGAGGGGCAGACCTCGAAAGACGGGATTATTATCGACCCTGGGGCTGTATTTCACATCGGGGCCTTCAACGGGCTTGGGATAGTCGGCGAAGCTGGATGGAGGCGCCATGATGAGCTGTAATGTTCTAATGAACTGGCTGTTGTTGATTCCTTGTATCTGATGAGATTACAGGCGACACATGGAGAGGATAGTCCTCAAGAGGGAGACAGCAAACAAAAAGCAATCTCAGAGGAGTAAGCAAAGGAAAAGAAGTTTAAGTTACAGGTTCAGAGGAAGTGGTATGGGATGTCAAGATAAAGAAAAAAAAAGGCTGCATGGAGCTGACAAGGAGCTTCATGCGGAAGCTTCGCAAACCATGGGCCAAGCTCCAAACGCCAAAAAAGCCCGGGCGCCCAGCGTCTCCTCTTTCAGGGGCCCAAAGAAGGCTTGGTCTTGCGCACAGACCCGCTAACAAGCCTCCAGGGTTCCCTAAAGCTAACGCTTACCTACCTAGGTACCTTGTTGCTGTTTGACAGGATGTAGGATAGATGCCGAGGTTCGCTACAAGAGTCGTGCGATACTAGAAATCGTCTGGAACTAATCTCTCAGGAAAATGTATCATGAATCTATATCTCGGAAACATATTGCCATATCACATAGATGCTAAACAATGAGAAGCGACTTGATGCGATACGACACTCTTCTCCGTGCTGACACGGCCCTGGCTTGCAGGCACTTTAGCCCTTCAGCTCTCGTTCCAGAAGCTTCAATGAATACCAGCTGCAGCAAACTCTACAGCCATGAAGCCATGTCAAGTCTAGACTCTCAACTGCAAACGGTCTTTCATCAAGGGGTAACTCGTCTTTATCGTTTTTTTGGGTAAATACAATCTTTTGAGTGATCTCTCAATCTCAAAGCGAAGGACGGGACGAAAAGCCCATGTG
>JABCKC010001228.1:0-19045 GCA_013186395.1 Fusarium papillatum | reverse complement strand
CAGGTCGACGTCGTCTTCGTCGTGAGCGTTGACCTATATGCTGTTAACCTCTTCACTCTTCCAAACATCCAGACACCGGGCTGCGATGCTTACTCGTTCGTATCGTCCAGACATGATGGATGTTGTCGGGTGTCGGCTGCCTCCCGGGTCCGCTCTCCACTAACAAAAGAGGTTACGCACGCGACTTGAGGACTCGCTACTGGAGCGATTTGCAGTGTCAAGAGGAGAAGAAAAATAATAACAAAAGGAGAGATTCACAATCTGTGGGCGCAAGAGGCGACAAAACAAAGACCCGAAAAGGGGGGGAAGCTTTTTTTCAAGGGAACGACGTGGAAAGGTTTTGGTTGCGTTGCAGTTGCAGTTGCGTCCAGCGGTTACGAAGGCGAGTTTCGGGGGGCGGAGCGGACTTGATCAATAATGCCGCCGCCTGGGCTTGTCGTCGTACTCGGATGGGGATGGCCACGACGGTATCGGCACAGTGCGGGCCATGTCCAAGAAGGCTCTGGAAAGGCCGGATTTGGGAAGTGTGATAGGGGGCGGTTATGTGGGTGGGTAGTGCCGAGACACGCTAAAGTGCAGCCTGCGCACTGTGCTCTTGTCTCACTAATCGCACTGGATGACGACTCCCGCTTTATCTTGTTCTTAACCCTTGCGGGTTTTCGCCTTGGGGGGTTTGAAACGTACACTCGACCCCCCCTTTGGCTGAAGTCAATAATGGGAAAAGGGGTCATAACTAGGTAGGTACTTCGTACACAAAGAAGAGAGGAGAAGAGAACACAACACATGAGTCCAAATCAATTACAAAGCCATGGCGGAAAAAAAGGTCCCTGAAAGGGAAGATGTGGTTCGCGAGGTGGGCTGTGTTCCGAAGGACTCCACCTCCACAGACCCATGCCCCATCACAGGCTTCTGTCGTGAGAGAGTTGATGAGGCAATCAATTGCAAGGGTCTCGTGGCGGCCTGAGGCAAGGGGCCACATGACCCAATCAGATGGGCATTCGATTACAGTCTTGATTAGAGTCAACACTGTGACGGGCACACTGTACTTGGGAATTTCTTCATGGTTGACGTCGTGGAATTTGACGGTTGCGCAGTACGATACTGGAATCATCCTTGTCCTCAATTCACAATGTCGCGCACATTATCTGTAAGTTGAGATAGGTTAAAATGCAGCCGCGATCAAGTTTTCGCTAACATTTACTCCTTCAGCGCAAAATCTACTCCGACGTCTTTGCCTGCTGGCCGAAGCAAGCCCTCCGACCGGATCACCAACTCCAAGATGTCCTCGGCAAGGCCGTGACCGAGCGATACCAAGACTACAAGCCCTCTATGGAGCGGGATGAACTTCTCAAGGCTCGGGCATTGCAATTCCTCCTCCAAGACCGATACAACGATCGAGTACGCACAAATCGAAACATTTAAACATGGATGGGATGCTAATGAATAGGATAGTTCAAGCTCAAGGGACGATTGTTAGAGCCAAAGAGTCAGCCTACGTACTTTGAGGATCTGGTTAGGGAGATTGACGAGGCGCCGAATCGATCTTGGATAGAGAGGTTGGGTAAGAGGTTGAGTGGTATGATTCGGTTCCAGTAGACGAGAGACGACATACGAACGGTTATACAAAAGGGGATATGGTTTGCCGGCGTGCAAAGGGTACTCATGATATGATATGGTTGCATGGTTGTATATTAGCTGTATTAAAAGCGATTCCCTCAAGTTCCTGTCTGTCGGTATGTGTACTCTGTCACTGGAGATAGAGTCTTTTGACTATACGAAGCATTTTCCCACAGCTAACAAGTGTTAACTGATGTCTATAGCATTGGACTTTGTGCTAGAAATTACTATTGGACATGGCTTCAGATGGTGGTGGCTATCATAATAGAGAATCCTTGCCATCATCAACGACGTCTCCAAAAGAGGCCGTCAGCCACCAGAGAATGCTTGTAGAGAAATTGATCGAGTGACGATATCAAGGCTTTCGATTTGGCAGCTCTAAAACCAGTTCGTTTCTTTATAAATGTGTATTCAGCGTAGTTGCCTCCCATCCCAATTGATACAAGGTCAATGAGACCTTCGTTGGGCGAGACACTGAGCATCAGAAACACCCCCCCCCCAACTTGGTAGTAGTAATTTCCCGTTTCTCGGGCCTATACGCATCATACGTGAGCCACATGGAGGCACGCGTGAAGCAGCCATTGCCGCTTGTGATCTACAAGAGTCTTGGAATGAATGGCTCAAAGTTTGGTTCGCATTGCTGGGGTGACCTTTGGGTTTGCGACTACTTGATTGCAGATCTCCCGCCGTGTGAACATTCGAATGATTGAGGCCCTGGAACGATCAGATAGTAGCATTTGAAAGTGCTTGCTGTTATGCGCATGAATTACTAGTTGACTTTGTGCGTTGGCTAATATCTCATGGCGTACGCATAAAGTTGTACCCCTGCACACCAGGCCGCCATATCGATGCAATGGGCTTAAGAGTTAGGTCTGATATCTAGTTTGAGCTGGCTACCAGATTTGTTTCACTTTTTGGTGGTGGGTATTCATGCCATACGTCAGTTGATCATTGTTGTATTTTGAAGCCATCGTCAACACCAAACCTCCCTCTATAAAGATTATCCTCTTTAAATATATCTCCCCTCCGGATCCACCTTTTCCATAAACGAAATGCTCTGCTCATAAAGCGTAAACACAATACCACCACTCATAACCAACCTCGCAAGCCTCGGCAACGCACCACTCCAAAACGTGAAAACACCCTCCTGCTTGAAGATGATGCTAGCGCACTTGAAAGAGTTACCATACATCTTGCGCGCCTCAATACTCTGCATGCGCGTCTTGATGGTGTCGAGAGGCTGCGTCACGTACACCGTGATGAGACCCGCCACTCCTCCAGTCGCAAAGGTTCCCACGGCTCCGAGCTTTTCGCCGGGTGCTGTGTAGGATTCGGCGAGTTGCTTGAGGAAGGTGTAGGAGCCGAAGCGTGTGGCGCTGTTGGCGGCTTGTCGGGCTGTCGTGGGGACGAAGCCTTGGAAGAAGCCGCGGAAGCCTCGTTCGCGGGCGATGATGGGGATGGCGTCGAGGAAGCCGCGCATTCGGGGCTTGGGGAGCTTGCGGTCGTCGATTCTAGATGGTGAGTATACTGAGGAGGAGAGAGGTGTTTGGTGGACTTACAGTGTCGTCTTGATGCTCTCTGTGGGAGTCACAGCTAGCAAAGACTCTGTAACACCAGCTCCAAAACCTGCAAGGACAGTTCGAGGTCCTGATAGCTTGCCATTCTCATCGGCCAGCAGAGCCTTGTACTGATCAAACGCAATGAATCCTGTCTCCAGTTAACCTCACGCGACACCTTGCGACAGCTTCACACATACGGATTCCAGCCTTGGCCGAGTTTCCAATAATCAGAGTGGTGCACCCAGCATACCACTGCTTGCCAAACGGAGGCCATGGCAACTTCTGACCAGCTGCTAACCGTCGGTTGAGCTGTGATCGTGTCTTGGCAACTAGACGTTCCTTATCAGTTCTCCCCTATGGTTTTACTCTCGTTTTTCGACCTTGGTGTCTTCCTCTCTCGAAGTCGACCGGTTCGGTAGGGGGGTTTCGGCTACGTGGACGTACATTCGGCGGGATAGGTGATGGCTGAAGATGGTACGTTAGTTTCGAGCTTGGAGGGGGAAATCTTGTGTCCTTGTGCGTACCGATCTCGATAGCTCCAGCAGTCGATCCAGCAATGACGGATCGAAGAGCGCTGGGCTTCTTCTTCTTTTCAACTTCCTGCGATGTCGACGCCATTGTGTATTTGAGTCTCTTTGTCGGATTATCGCAAGGGTTTTGGTGGTGTTGATGGGCAACAACTTTTTTTATCGGGGAAAACGTGGGGGAAGAGCGTGTGTGATTTCGTCACTTTACAGCCGATGTCGCTGGGAGCTGGTTCAACCATAGAGGTAGAGTCAGCCGCTAATTTACAGGGTGGTTCGGTTGTCATGCAGGGGGGTGCTTCAAGGTCGGGTGTGGGTAACCTCGGGCTTGCGGCTCACCTCCCTCACCTCGGGCAATCCAGAGTTCACCGTGTCTTGTATCGCACGATACGAGAGCTGGCGTTATGTTGTGAGCAAAGTGTTGTTTTAATGGTGTTTATAACTTGGAACAACTTAGGTAGAAGCACTCTCAAATGCCGACATGGCGATAGGCGTTCCCAAGGCTCCATGTCCTGTCTAGTGACTTCTCGAGAGTTCCTGAACGACATCCATTCCATCTCTGAAGCATGATGCGAAAGACTGGGTCTGAGCCTCGCAACGAGACGACGTCAAATAAGTCATAGTACAAGGGTGTATCAACCAGTCAATTCATGTTTATTGGCGTAATCGTGCTTCCTAGATTAGTTGAAAGTAGAAGATAGATCATCCATCACCAACGATCCGTCGACGCCAGCTGGTCCATTCATAACCCCGCAGGCCTACAGAAACCACCTAGTTGCACACATTTCATAGTGTTTCATGATATCTTGGGGAGTGGGGTCGCATTCGTCGGCCATATTCTGCTCCGCATGCTTGATGTAAGCGTCCTTGAAGGTCTTGAACAAAGTTGGGCTCTTTAGGAGACTCGGAATGAACTTTCGAATGTTGACTTCGAGCATGTCCGTGGAAATTAATAGACAAAGCCTATGTGGAGGTTCGTCACTGCTGATCGTATCGCATTCTCTAAAGTCAAAGAGATAGAGGCCGACAGTGTACAGGTGGCTCGGAAACAACTTCTTGGTCGGCGAAGTACCAAAAGCAAACTGCACACCCTTGAGGAAGAGTCGACAGTGGAGGTGCAGGGGCGCGAATGCCTGCCCTATAGCTCCCGCAAGGTCAACCGTGTTGACACCAATGCTGTGCATGTCTTCCAGGGACAGCTCAAAGTTGGCAAGAGTGAAGTTGCCGGGTTGTTGACGAGGGACGTGCAGCCCGAGGCAGGGCTGCACCAAGCAGTGCTGATTTCTGGATTGATTCAGGATCTCTTCCACCACGTATGGATCCATATACGACCCCGGACACTTGGGGTGAAATTGCTGAATCAATGCGCGCCCTACAGCCCTTGGGAGGGGGTAGATCATGTCCATCTGGAGCGCCGGAGTTTGGGTGTTGAATGGATGGGGAACATTGTAGTCGGATGTGTCCCAGAATGCCTCCCAGTCCTCGATGGCTTTAGCATTCCCTGGCACCCTGATTGAGAAGTCGTATCCCGACTGGTAGTTGTTGAATGCCTCGAATACCTTCATCGTCATCTCGGCCTCGCTTTTTGCATTGGAGACGAGTTCGTGGTTGATGCAATTGGCACGAGGATGCAGCTTCTTGATGACAAATTCCTCCCCGGGTTCGTAGAGGACGGACGAAGAAGTTCCATAGCCGAGCTCAATGAACTCACTGGTGCTGTCAGGGGAGGGATTAGGACTGTTGGCAGAGATGCTGATGCCTGGCTTTAGAGCTTCACCGAGAACAAATAGGGGGGGCAGAGTGTCTAATTCACTCTCCAAGTAGTCCGTTATGGGCTGAGAATTTCCAGAAATCATGTCTGCGGTGCGCTTTCTGTCCCTGGTAGACATCTTGGTGGTCGGTACGGAGGAATAGTTGTGAACCATGACACTTGGTGGTGGGAGGGATGATATAAATTCTTCCTCCAGAGACTGAGCATTGATGATCCACACGATGCGATGGGAAACACTCGCCAAACGGCAACAGCCCGGTTTTATTGAACGGAGTACTGCAGATGAGTGATGCAGTCCGCCTTCCTTGGAGCAAGCAAAGTGGCTGGGAGGGTGATGATGCTGCATACAGCCGTGAGACAAGGGTTAGCAAGGCACTTGTGGTGGACAAACGTTGTCAACGAGATCAGGGGTAATCTGTTGACACCAAAGGGGTTTCTTCTTATAGAGATGAGACGGGGCTGGCCATGGTGTAAACAGGAGGTCCATGGCGGAGATGCGCCGTCCGTAAATAAATTAAAGAACTTGCACCTACCAAATTTAACGGAATTAATGTAGGAGCTGATCTGTATCACTTTGGTGTATGTTCGAGTCCCACAAACGCGCCTGGATGGTGTCGCCTGAAACGAAACTTGACGGGGACATGCATATGCCCTGGATAGTAGCCGTCAAGCTTCCCGACGAGTAGGCTACTCCTGTATCTCCCACCGACATTCAGGCTAATCTTTATGATGAAATTGCGCATATTGCGTGGACTCTTGGAGAGTTACATTCTGACGGAACCTTGAGCAGGCTGCCGCAGTCTTCATCCATGTTGTCTAACATCTAGACTCTACATACCATGTGTATCCCAATCACTTTCGCTAAGCTTCAATTTGAGATGCATTGTATCCCAACCTTCCCGTAACAAACACATCACATGCACCCTCAACTCCACTAATGCTTCTTCCATCTACTTCCTCGGCCACTTCTTCTCCAACCCAGCCTTCCACTCCCCAAAACTAGCAATCTTCCCATCCGGAAGTAAAATCTCCCCTCTATGCAACACCTTTTGCAACGGCGGCACCGTCAACCACTGGTGATCACTCCGACAGATGAGATCAGGTCTGTGATCACTTGTCTTGTTTCCTTCACCTTGTATCACCTTGATGCACTTTTCGTCATAGCATTCCATGCAGTACTCGCAGATATAGTATGAATCGGAAGATGGGATTGGATCGAGGCATTGCGCGCAGGTTTGTTGCATTGTTTGGATTTCGGGGAGTTTTGGTTCTGATCTTGTTACGACGGGTGAGTCGTTCGGTGTGGATGTCAATGCCTTGGGATCGATTCTTCGCATCGATTGACTTAGAGCCAAGGCATTCTCCATGTCGTCGGCTGCGATGAAGAGACGGAGGAGGTTGTCGAGTGCGTACTCGTCGTTTTGAACGTCGTCGTCGGAGAGAATGTCGATGCTGTCGTTTATCAGCTGGCGGAGATCTCGGTCTGCGCCTGTTGTGTTGCCGAGGAGGCGGTTGAAGAGGGCGAGGTAGATGGCTGCTACATTGACGTCTGAACCGACCATGCTGATGGGCATGTCTTGGTTTTGATGCTTGCTCTGCTGGTCTTTGACGCTCTTGAGTTCCTCAAGCCAGCTGTTTGCTTCGGGGGTTTTGAGTCCAGCGTGGAGAATTCTTTCCTTGTAGAGTGTTGCGAGTCGCTGGAAAGCAAGGGCGTAGGCTTGTCGTGTAGGGACGTTTCCACGTGGACGGTAGCCTAGTTGAGTGATGCGCTCAAACAAGTTGATAGCGGCGTCAATCTCACGGTTGTAAGTGAATGTTGCACCGAGTGCCAGTCTCAGGTATAGAGCCTTGAGAGGATCGCGAGTAGCGGTGGCAACCTCGATTGTAAACTCGAGTCTCTCAATCAGGAAGGCTGTTGCGCCAACCTTGCTCGCCGCCTTGGGGATCCAGTCGACGATGAGAGGCTTGTTGTACCACTCTAGGAGAAACTCGACCATCTGGGTTCGGCGGTGCTCGGTGTCCGTGATCTCATCGTCAAGTTCATCGAGAAATTTGATGATTTCATCGTGTCGGCTCTCAGCTGCCAGAAGCTCCAGGTATCCGAGCTCAGGCTCAAAGTACTCTTTGCAAGCCTTGTTGTTGAGGCCCACGACCTTGGCACTCTTCATGGCCTTGAGGTAATACACAAGGGCATCTTTAGCGTTGCCGAGCTCTTCATAGCATGTTGCAATGAGGATATGATCCTTGTACAAACGCCACTTGCTTGCCTTGAGAGCCTCCTCATCAAGCTTACCACCAGCGATACTCTCCTCCTCAATCGTTTCACACTTGAGAGTCTGCTCCAAAGCCTCCTTGAAACGACCATCCCGCGAAAGACAGTATGCGATACGACCACGCGTCTCGACGCTGTTATTGTCCAGAGCGAGGGCCTTGTCATAGTGGAACAAAGCCTTGCTGTTCATGTCGTTGGTCAAGTACGTACTTCCATAACGCCTGTGCCAATGTGCTGACTCGGGAATCTTCGCCCACTCTGCGGCCTTGGTAATACGCTTGTCGACGGGGATCTCTGTCCAGTGTCTGTTGCAGTCTGTCCAGGAGTAACCCTCTTGCATGAATGCGATGGACTGAACAATCTTGAAGCAGAAGAGCGTGGGGATGTACTTTTTAAAGTCCTCTGAGAGCCAGGCCCTGGCGTACAGGTCACCGATTGGCTTGAAGATTCCTGGGTTCTCGTCGAGGGCCTTCTTTGTCCATTCTCTGTTTTCGGCGGTGAGCGAGTTGAGGACTTCGGGGTCGCTCATCCACTTCTTGAGACCCTTCATGTTGGAATCTGTGAGAACATCGAGACCTTCATCGTTCTTCTCGTACATGAGGGTCCAGTCGAGAATGATGTTGTCGTCTGTGAGCATCTTGTACACCCGCTGTCCAAGCTCACGCTTCTCAGCAGCTGGAACAGTCTCTGGGTCGAGAACAGCCAAATGCTCTTGCCAGTACCACGCAGCGTACTGCTTGATGGCTTCCCGACCGTTGTTACCAAGTCTGTGCTTGTTGAACCAAGCTTGGTCGGTAAAGATGGACAGACAAGTCTTGACAATGTGGATTCTAGCCACGAGAGGGTCAAAGCCGATGGTAGGACCAGTAGTTGGCGCACCGAGCTTGGCAGAGTTTTCCTGACTGAAGAAGCTCTTGACGGAAGAGTGGAAGAAGGTCACCCACGTGTTGGACTTGTTGGATCGGAACTCCATCTCGCTCATGGGATCGAAGAGGTCTGAGTTGTTGGCGGGACTGGCAACACGAGCGGGACTTCGACCTGGGCTTCGAGAAGGAGACAGAGCTTGTGTTGGACTACCGCGACGGCCTGGGGAAAGATTGCGGTTTAGATCCGTGCCGGTTGAACGACCAAAGATGCCTTGGCTTGGACTGTCGTTTCTCCCAGAGCCAGGACGACTAGCTGAGCTTGATCGTCTACCAGATCCCAGATCACGCTGTTCTTTTTCGTGCTCTCGGATAAGATCATCGGTAGTCAAACCATCCTCACGCTCAAGCTCAAAAAAGCAGGCATACTGCCCACGAAGAGTCTCCTCAAGATGAAAAGGCGGATCACCAAATCGAAAGATGAGCACAGCCTCCAACTGCTCCAGACTCAGCACCTCCTCTGCGCAGGCAACCCACTGCAGCATCTCATTGAGGTCACTTGCCTGATCCTCATACAGCGTTTCCGACAAGTTCTTGAGCGTGCGCGCAAGCATGCCGTTGATCTCCTTGGGATACGATTGTAGACTCTGGAGGATGGTTTGTGGGTGGCGCTTTCGGCTGATGTCCTCGAGCATGAACTTTGCGAGGATGAAGAGTCCTGCTGCTTGCTTGACCATTGCTTCGACGACTTTGTCTTTGAACTCGGGGGGTGAACGGTTGAGGTTTCGTAGACGCCAGACGCTCTCTTCGATGTAGGCTCTGACATCTTTGGCGTTGCGATCGGGCGTGACGTTGAGGGTGTTGACGATATGGCTTCCTCTGTTGTCTGGGTCGAGAGCGTAGGTGACCGTCTCTGTCATGTATGTTCGTCCGATAAGGGCGACTTGAAGTCTGCAGTGATCTGGTCTCTGGACTGACTCATCGTCAGAACCAAGCTGCTCAAGTAGTTCCTCAACTTCAGTAGGATCGGCTTCGTCAATGCCGTCAAGGAATAGGTAAACGTCCTTCTTGAGCTTATCTTCCTGGAAGGGCTGAACAAGCAGCTTCCGAAAAGCGCTAGGAATCGTTCGGATCTCATCAGTGCTGCGCAGACTCTTGAGGAGCTGCTTTGCGTAGAATGGATCGCTCTCGCTGAGTTGGTAGGCCACGTCCTTGAGTGCCTGAAGGACTGATCGTGTCTCGGGGTTGTTGTCGCGGAAGTAGAAGTATGCGACATGAGGTAGGTTCTCGGTACCCCAGGTGATTAATTTCGTTGTGAGAAAAGACTTGCCAGTTCCTGATTCTTGGTTAGTTGGTGTAAACACCTCTTGAGGGGAGACTTACCAGCAGCGCCCGATATCCAGAGGAATTGTGTCTCCTTGTTGACCCACGACTTGAGGATATCATCCTTGATGATCCACTCTCCAGTGCTTTCCGCTCTAGACTTGTTAAACAGAGCAAAAAAGTCCTCAGGAAACGGTGAAGGCTCCAGGATCTGCTTGAGCTTGTCCTGGGCAGACTCCATATTGCGCTCCTTGGCTTCAGACCTGAGCATCAGAACTGTCTGGTTGACCTGATTCACCATGTCTTCGACTCTATCCGTCTTGACCTCGAGCCTGTTGACACCTCCATACGTGTCGGCAATGACTTGGCGCTCCTCACCGATGTTGAGAGTCTTGAGCTTCTCTAGGGCGCCCTGCACGGGGCTGTCGACGCCAAAGAGGTTGCGGAAGTATAGCTTGACGCGGCCGCGCCGGACTTCCTTTGCAGCGAGCACAAACACTTCAAACAAAGTAGCAAGGATATGCACGACCTTGTTCCGTAGAGAGTCGGACATTTGATGCTGAATGTACACGTCCAATCGCGACGTAAAGTCCTTTCCTCACTGGTTAGTTTCTCTCGATGCGGGGTTGGACACGATATCGCTCACCTTGAGCTGATCAAACAACTCTAGAATAGAATCATAAGCAGCAGAAACATCCCTCGCAGCATTAATAAGATAAACAACAGCCCCAAAGATGCCCTCAGCGGGAGCAAACATCTCCTTTGCGCCTCCCGTTATGATCTCGCCGACGATCTCGACGGGGCCGAGCGTGGCGGCTAGGGCGCTGAAGAGGGACTGGCGCTTCTTGCGGAACGAGCTGAACTTTTCATTCTGTGTCTCGACCTGGTCTATGAGTTCTTTGATGGATTTGATTGGGGGGTTGACAAAGTTGGAGAGGTTTTCCTTTGTGCTGTCTGAGTAGAGCTTGCTTGCGTCGTCGAGGATTTGGGTGAATTGGGTTCTGACGGCGTCGTCTTGCTTGTTGTCGGCAGCCATGATGCCGGTTCACAGGATGTAGAGTTGAATACGGGTATCAATAGTGAAATAAATGGTAAAAACAATGAAGAATATGTGTCCGTGAGGCGACTTTTGTAGTCTAGGTAGCAACCTCCTCCCAGGCGTCAAAAAAGATGGTGAACCCAGCCTGGCTGTGGGGGCTAAAAAAACCCCCTGTCGAACAACGAACAGCTTTTTAGTCAAACGGGACGGTGCGAAGGAGACGTCAATCCGCCCCAGAGTGCTGACTCTGCATGATATACCATGCCTGTGTCGGTAAGGCTGAGCGATCTTCACCCCTGTTGTTGTGCAACGCCCAGCTTTTCGTTGATGGATCACCTGAGCTGGTTGCTGCACATCTCGGAATGTCGGATGTTTGCATGCTGACGGGCTGGGCAGGGATATTGAGGATGTGGAAATGAAGCTGCGAGAGGAGGTGGTTTGCCATTGGGCTGTACGTAGTAGAAGCCAAGAGAACACAGTCCTCGTCATTTCAAACGAGCCTCGTCACATCAAATCCTGCCTGTTCACTCTCTCCTCTTCAACTGTGATCAAAGCAATAAGTAGGCCTGTCGGTGAAAGAAAGATGACAGGGGGAAAAGAAGTGTACTAAACCGTCGGGGCCAAGTTCTCCAGCCTGAGGGGCAACGGCACCGCCCCTGTAGAACCCCACAAGTGAAACCCAACAGATGGTGGCTTAGACATGCAGGAGCAGCATGACTCTTTTTCTTTTTTTCTTTTCTTTTCTTTTCGCCTTCGTATTTCGTTGACAGTTTGGAGGAACACAGTCGTGAACTGGATTGTGTGCGTGGTTTCTTTTTTTTCTACATGTGTGGTTGGTTGCCCGAAAGTGGAACGGAACTCTTGGCATGCTTACTCTGAGGTTTTGACTCAACGTGGTTTGTGCCTGAGTGATATATCAGATATTAAGGCCTTGGAGCCTTGTATTGTACAACTGTTAATTCATCTGATGTTTGTGTTGTGCAATTAATTCATCTTGCATCTCCAGAGCCTCAACCTCCTGAAGCGATCACGTAATCGGAAGCCGGGGTGGACCATGTGCCCGCCGTGGCCAGATGTTCGCATGCTGCAGAACTCTATATGAGCAACGTATGATAGGTATATATTATATATATATATTGACTGAATATGCCAAGTTTGTGATTACTTCTTCATTCTCTGTCCAGATTACTTCACGCCCTCTTCATCTTGAAAGTGACACCAAGTTCTAACCACCATCCAACTCTTACCATGGTCAACACTACCAAGGCACTCTTTGTGAACCAAAATGTCCAATTCGAAGTCATTCAGAAACAGGAACTTCCAAAACCTGCAGACGGAGAGTTGTTGATCAAAATTTTATTTTCTGGAGCCAACCCTGCCGATATCAAGCACTCAACTGAACTCGGCATCGTCAACACCACCCTCGGCTACGACTTTTGTGGCGAGGTTATCGAGACTACCAACTCAGACTCTCCTTATAAACCACGAGACATAGTTGCTGGCTACACACCCTCAGGCCTGGGTCGGCCATCTAGATATGGCTCTCACCAAGCCTATCTCACTTGTCCTGAGAGTATGCTCTTCAAGGTCCCTGACAACTTGCCCCAGTCTGATGCGGCATGTCTTGCTGTCGTCGCCATGACGGCAGCTGATGCACTTTACAATTATCTAAAGTTTCCACTCCCTGGAGAAGCTGGAGAATTTGAGAAGAATGGCTCTTTCTTGCTCTGGGGTGCTACGGGAGCTGTCGGGTACTGTGCCCTTCAGTTTGCCGTTGCGAGCGGCATCTCCCCTATTTTCGTGGCCGCAAGCCCTGAAAAGTTTGAACACCTTGAGTTTCTTGGAGCCACGAAATGTTTCGACTACAAGGCGGAGGATGTATACGACTCCATCAGCACAGAATTGAAAGAGCTGGGCTACGACGATTTTACATATGCATTCGACGCCGCGGGAGCGCCCAACTCAGGAGACCAGGTACTCCGATGCATTTCAGAGAAAACTATAGCTGCCTCGACTCTGTTTAGGGAGAGCAAGCAGTTCAAGTTTCCAATCGCTACGCCGAATCTCGATTTGACCGTTCAGCTTGCAGGAATGACACACCCACTCACCGTGCCTGCGAGACCTGCCGATTATGAAAAGGCTTGGAAGGCTTTGGCTTGGGCTGTTGAGAATTATGGGAGGGCTTTTAGGTCTGTGCCTGTTCGTGTGTTGGATGGGGCGGCTGAGGATGCATTGGAGGAGATCCAACGTGTTGTCAAGGTTGGAGGGGGGTTTTCTAAGATTGCTATTCAGCAGCCGATGAAGTGAGAAGTGTTATCATTATTGTCACCCAGAAAGTATCTTGATAGAAACATGGTTGATATGAAATGTCCCGAACCCTAATGTTCCCCTCAGTCTATAGAGACACCCAGAACAGTAGCAGCAAGCTCACGAGGAGACACCTTTGCGACTCCCAACACCCCCGAATCCGATTCCTCCCACGAAGGCGCAACAAGACACATTGCCTTTCCCTCATTAAACAATTGAGCCACAGCCAACGCGAGAATCCAACCCCTATCACCCTTCTCATGTTTCTCCCGCGCACCGTCTATCAACTCCTTTGTTGTCGACTTCTGAACATCCCACTTGCTTCCCGAGACACTTTCGAAGGCTTCCAGGAGTTCTTTTTGGCTTGATTTTATAGACATGACTTTGACAGTGCGGTTTGCTGTTGCTTCTGGGTTTTGGAGGACGCCCACGACTGATTGTCCGATGCCTTCCAGCGTGGTACCGGTGAAATGCTCCGTTCCAGAATCGTATATGAGAGCGGTTTTGTTGGAAATGTCGAAGCCCATGAGAGGAAAGCGTTTGAGAGCCCAATCGACAGGATTGCCCGTTGCGATGCCAGTCCAAGAAAAGGACGAGTTGGCTTCACTGCGTGCCTTGGCGTGATTGACTCCTACCAGTCGCTGAGCACGAATAGGCTCAAACTCAGGAAAGCTTGTAAAGTCTGGACCCCAGCCAAAGTCATCGATGATGAAACGCTTCACACCCGCGGCTTCTGCGGCGTCGATCATGGTGGATTGCAAGCTGACGCCAGCGGGGCCGACAACACAGACTGCCGCATCTTGGCCGGCCAAGGCTTTGGTTAGGTTTTCGAAGGTGTATGTAGTCTTTATGACGGGGAGTCCCTCAGGAAAGGTTGCGGTTGATTCGGTCCTGGAGATGACGGTCACGTCGAAACCGGCCTTTGTGAGGGCGGCTGTGATGGGGGTGCCAAAGTTGCCCGATGCCTGAGGTCACATTAGCCTGGATGCTCTGTAGATAAAGAAGGGTGCTTACACCAAAGATGACGACTTTCTTTATCTCGGTAGAAGTCATGATGTATGTATAAGTGTTGAGTTGTACCAGATGTTATGCTCCGGATAAAGGATGTTTTTATGCCCCTTGGTCGCCCCGCAATGGGCGGAACTCCGCCGTATGTGGGGCCGGCTGCCTGAAGCTCTACCTAGCTCGTCCTGCCGTCTTAGCCGTGTCATAAGCTTTGAGAGGATGATCATGTCTTGATTTTTATATTAAGGTTTGCTTCTTGAGCTGAATATGGGTAGTAATGAAACTCAAGGGAATGAAAGGAAGAAAGTTCTATAATCTTGTAGTCGCTAAAAATGAGGAAACATCTGGACCCAGGTCGGTGATATATACACCCCAAGAGGGACAAGTCGCAAACTAATAAAAGACTCGACAATGATAAATACCCTCGCAACCCCATATGTCAACAGAACAAGTGATATAACCGTAGACATGCCAACAGCAGTAAAGGTTTCAGGCCCAGACCAGAACGCAACGTCCGACATTGCAGGGCCAATGATGAAATACACGGGAAGAACAGCAGCAATGTATATACAGCTGACCTTCCAGAGGATTTCTTCATGGATGCTTGGGAACGTCGATCTCCAGGCTGACAAGTGGACACCACCGTAAATGCCAGAGAGGAAGAGGGCGAGAACGGCAAGCCAGGGAAATGCTTTGAAGAACTTGAGGAGGCCAAAGGATGAGCCCGTATTCTCGGTAAAGACCTTGAGGTTGATGTCGAGGTTTCGTTTACCAGCGCTGAAAGGCATGGTTCGAAAGATTCCATCTGGGACTGGCGCGAATTCCTTCAGACGGGCGAGGAAAAGGTCTTGGCCTTGGACTGGGGCGTCTTCTTTGGGGTCGACGAGTTCAAAGTCCCATCCGAGTCTGTTTACCCTGATAAACTTGGATGTCCTTCCTAGTTCTTCGCGGTCGTAGAACGGGTATTCCTTCAAGATTGCGTCCCATCGGCGGAGGAACTCCTCTGTTAGAGGAAGGGGGAGATCTTGAAACTCGGAGTGGTACATGAGACCACACGGAAGAATATCACCTGGGCGCATCTGTGTCTCCTTGTCCGAGATCCAACGCCCCGGCCTTGGAGGAAGCCATCGCCAAGCACCCAATGGTAGTCGCTCAGAGAGGTCCGATCTGAGCCTCCCCCACGCGTCTGGGGGCAGATAAGCCCACATCTTTTCCGGGAGCCAGGGACACTCTGCTTGTATTATGCGTTGTCCCATCTCCGGCGTGATCCAGTCATGTGAAATAAGACCGCCTCGTCTCCTTGGAGGAGATTGGTCTGGGTATTCCTGAGGACGAACGAGGGCCAGTCTGGTGGCCATGTTGGGGTAGAACTGCTGTTGAACGAGAAGAGCTATGGTTCCTTTGAACTTGCCAGGGTCCAACAATTCGGGCTCGAGGACATTCAATGGTTTCTAGCGGGATGTTATTTACCCGTGGGGTCGCTTTGCGAGAAGATACTCACCCTCAACCAGCAGAGATAGAGGAACATTGCGCAAACAACGTGTACCATAGTATGAACCTCCAACAAAGCCAAAGGTAGGTTATAAACCTTACGAACGATGCACTGCATCACCATCCACAAGACCTGGATCATGACTAGACACTTTTGCAGTACGTCGGCCTTGCTTTTGTCGTCAATCTTTTGCTTTGGTATGTTTATCCAGTATCCCTTCTCAGCAAGCTGGATTATAGTCTTGGGTCCGACTCGGGTCGTGTAAGGACGGGTGGTAAAGTGGCGCTGGGCTTTGAAGTCGAGGTCGGGGAGGGAGATGATATCGTCGACATTGACGCGGACGCCTCCCATGATGATGAAGAAGGCGTATTTGAGACTAATCTCTGGCTGAGAAGAGTACTGGTTAGCTAAGGCCAAGTCATTGAAGGGCAGCTCTTACAATTGCACTCTTGACGTTGGTCTTGTTCCCCACTAGCGGAAGCTCAATCTCGCTCTCCCCCGTATCAGGAACCACACCATGAACCTCAGGAACAAGAGACAGAAGCCTCTTCTTGAGACTCCAAGCCTGCTGAAGCTGATCCGCAGCCATATAAACCGAAATCTCGGGCGCAAAAAGAGTGATAAGGACCCATTTGAGCTTGTAAAGAAAGACCTCGTGCCACGCCGTCTTGAGAGGCACATCGAGGTGCAGAGCCGTGTAGATGCATGCGACAAGAGTCAGGACGCAGCTTTGGAGGATGTCGAGGGTGCCTCGGGCGTTGGGTCTGTCTACCCATGATGTGTATGTCAGATTGTGACTGTTCTCATCGTACTCGAGCGATATCTTGCAGATATTGTTACTCATGACCGCAGACGAAGACTTTTGCCCTGAGTATTGCAAAAGATGAGGGGAATGAGAAAGTTGACATGTGTTTGTTGAACAAAGGAAGAAAAAAATAGCCAGAGCCTGATCTGAAGGAGGCACTGTGTGTGGCTTGGATGACCCGGATGACTGCCAATCATGGACGATAGGATCACTAGGATGCAGAGAGCTGAGTTGTGCAACAAGGCGTTTTCGCCCCCACAAGGTCGATCAGAGGCTGGAATACGGATAATAATGGCTGAGGGTTGCATGTGCAGGTCTTGGCATGTGGTTGGGATCCTTCATGGTGAGACATGGACCGAGCCTGCTGCGGATAATAAGCTGCTGGGTTGATCTTGCATGTATTCTGGAACCGAGTCGAACACACCGAAGTTATCATTGAAGTACGGTTATATCCTGCGGGTTGTTGACTGGCTACACGACAAAATTGGTTGAAGTCATTTGTTGCTTCGAAGCTGAGGGGGATGATATGACTGAGTGAGTTATTTGATGAGGTGCATACAAGTTAACCCGTTGAGACTGATACAAGTCACTTAAAATGGTCATGACTTGTTGAGAGGTAGTGGGATATCCAGACAGAGGAGAAAAGTTGGAATAACTCATGTCCTTATGTGAACCAAGGGAAGAACTGGCATTATTTACCTAGGTATATCTTATCAAGTTGGCGGAGATAGTAGAAGAATGCTCGCATCTATTCACCAATCTGAGGATTCGCAAAGGAATCTTTATGGAATTCTTAGGACATTCTCTATAGATATTTCTAGATAATTCACAGAGCCTTCTTACAAAACTTGTAACAATCCCAACCTTTCTCTTCTACAAACATTTCTGAGTCCTCACTATCCATTTTTTTGACTACAGCCTCGGATTCTTCTCAGGATTCATTCAGGCACCTTGCCTGTCTGCGAATTGTGAGAGACTGACGGAGGCTCGCAAGATGGTTCAGGGCGATACTCTGGAGCCGCGGTCTTTTGATTGTTCTTTCTTTCTCCTGCTCTAAGCTGCTCCAGGAGTCGTCCATTACGGCAGCGGCGGATGATCGCCTGCTGCAGGTTGATCATTTGTTGAAATGACCCCAGGGCCTGTCCGCGCCCGGTGACATCAACATGCTTTTCTTGGACGGACGTCCCGCGCGGCGCACCCTTGAGTAGCATAGGCTTCTGTTTCGCCTCGTCATTGACGATGATGATATTCTTTTCTCGTCCGCGGAAGTGCCCGTGGTCCTCCTTTTCTGGGTCGACCGAGTTGGTCGTCAAGTTTCCAGTTAGCATTCCAAGGAGCAAAGAAGCTCCTACAACCACATTTCTTGTTGCCGCAAGGCGGTGAGGAAGGCGGTCTCTTCGGCGTGCAATGGGCGACTGTTCTCGATACGCCTGACGAGGTCATCCAGAAGTTATTTCCAGTTGGCATCGTCACATAAAACATGATGGTGTTGAGAGTTGCAGTCGGTAAGGTGGTAAATGGCGATTCTCTCTTGTCTCTCGTACGGGGACCGTCGTACACTTATGAGTTTTTTCGGAATGGAGCGAGTTCCGGGTATCAATGTCCACTGCTGTTCTCTTTGCAATGGACATTAGGGCCATACTGCTAGGTATGACTCTAGTAGGGCTTTTTCGACCTCAAGTCAGATCGGTCATGCTATGATGTGTTGGAANNTTGAAGTCGGGATAACCGATAGATAAGACCGTCAGATCGGTCGTGCGCCGTTCTTTTAAGCGCTACGTGGCATCCGGTGAAGCCAGAGGACAACGCGGCTGACCAAAATGGCAATGGGACGCAACGGTCACAAATGTCGAATTCCCCAGCTGAGATACAAGTATGAGAGATTCCCATAGATGTCATACCGTACGGTCCCATGTCGTGTCGCTTCCGCCCTTGGGTTGTTAAGTGGGAAAACGCACCGGGCGATCTGTGTAGGAGTCGCCATGGGTGCTGGTCCCTATACTCAGTGCCACCATCGCACGACTGATCAATTGTTGTTCTTGGCATTGTGTTGAGAAATCGCAGGCATCGTGTTCAAAGTTGATGTGTGCGCCGAGCGTCGTACGAATCGCCTGAGGTTCTGGGATATCATAAGGCGACCTGCTGCTACCAGGAATGCTTCGGCGCCGAGAATTGCTAAGTTGATGTAGTTGCGTACGCCGAGGTGTTGTTGATTAGCCGGCGTCGATATACTGATATGACCAAGTAAGCTTAAGTCGATGTTTTCTAGAATATGCTTTTCTTTTGGCTCTGAGAGGGGGCGAGGGAGAGGGTATTGGTTCCTATACCGGTGTGCGGCGATTATGTCGTACGACTGGCTGACCGCCATTGCTTGACTGTAGTTCTTGGCATCGTGTTGAAAGACGTGATGTTTAGGGATTATAGTTGGTAAGATGGGAAATGGCAATTCTCTCTTGTTTCTCGTACGG
>JABCKC010001222.1:0-28613 GCA_013186395.1 Fusarium papillatum | reverse complement strand
AATTATTATTTCTAATCTAATTAATTATAATTATTAATATTATATCTTTTAATATAATACTAAGGACTATAATTAATTCAGCATTTAAAGTCACTTAGCCATATAACGCAAGGGCCGCATAGCTTTCTTCTTCGGATTGGTTGACGCATTGGCTTGAGATGGTGCTATACGAGATGGGCCCTTCGTGTTGAGGATTTTTGGTTGCCATTGAATCCACAAAGGAGTAGAAATGTTGAGCTAAACGACGTCTCTGGGATAGAATGGTCCTGGGCACTGTGAGATGGACCTGGCGGCAAGGCTGTGAAGGTCGAAGGCAAAGCAGAGGAGGAGAGAGAAGAATAGTGTGCTCTTTCATGATCAGATCATGATGGATGTCAACTGGTTGTCTGTAAGCATGCATGTAGCTTCGGCTACCAACGACCAGGCTGCCAAGGACTATGCTGAACACTAAGTTTTCAGCTCCTGCTGGCCTTATGTAGCCTTCTGCAGGTGGGCGGCTGGGCACGCCCACCTCTCAACACAGAGTAGCAAATACAGAGAGAAACAAGAGCCCACATGCCAAGACAGCCCCGCCCGTCCGCGTATGAACCTGCAGCCACTGATGAGTCAAGTATGATCAATCGTTAGTAGGCTGCAAGTTAGGCCTGATTCGGCCTACGTGGGCTGTCAGAGCCGAGTATGCCAACGAGTATGCCACGACACCGGCTGGTGCTGCCAGATGTGAGGCAGCTGCCACAGCGCTCCGGTTCTTTCATGTTTCGCACGTAGAGAATGGGTTATCAAACTTCATTTATCATCTACTGTACAAGCTTCGTAGCATACAAGGCGTTGTTATCATAACATCCAAGTCCCGGGCTCTCCAAATATCGCTGCCAAAAGAAAACCAAACAAAAGCTGCAAGTTTTTACTCCAAGGGGAATCTAATAGTTTATCGTCAGAATGTAGAAAGTTCACCATATTTCAATTATCCCTTACGTTATGCCGGTACTTTGACTGATGATTCCGGGTTCCGAACAGAAACTGTCCTCACGCGTATGATGTAGACGTCGTTCCTCATCTCAAGACTCTCCATCTCAAAGCTGTTTCTTTGGAGAACACTTGGAGTCTTGATGAGGTCTTCGGGGTTTCGGATGCGATCCGATGGAATATGTCGTTCTATGATATCCATTGAGTTGGGTTGCGTTGGCAGATCTGTAGTGAATGGAAGCCGAAGCAAAATTGAAGAATATTCAGAGATAGGTGATGATCGAGTGTTAAACGGGAGAAGAAAGAACACAGATGTGGGAGAACGGGGGACGGCGAGGGGCTGGTTTCCAACGGGCTTTTCAGGGGCCTCATTTCTCGCCCAGCCTGGCCCTCAACTGTTGACTAAAAGAGCCTGGTGGTTGGCAGGTCATTGCCACACTGCTTGAGATGTATGATTTCGCGAGGCTTCTTCAGCCCGCCACCTGCTTGGCCACCTGGCCTCCCACCTCTAAGCGCCAGCCTGTCTGCATGTCTTATCACCCTCGACCCTCCTGCATGCACATCGCCCCGGTCCGCGCTTGCCCGACTTTCCGGTGAGCTTTGACAAGAACGGGTACTTTTACCGCTCCCTCTTCGATTCCCCATTTAGACCATTATTTCGGTCGAAGAACTAAACCCCGCTTGGCAGACCTTCAGCTTTTATTCCACATTGCCTGCCCGCCATGAAAGGAGACCCGGAGTTCGTGATCCTGAAGTACTCGGCATGGCTCGACGCTGCCAAATTCGAAGACAAGATCCTCGGCGCCGTCGTGAAGCACTACCTCGACCCGATCAACGACTATGAGCCCGAGTCCCCGCTCAAATACATGGTCGAGGCGCCTGTGGAAGGCTTCTTCACTGACTTCGTGGCGGAGGGCTCCGCTTCGGCCACAAACGCCGTCAATGTGTCGCCGATCAAGTCCATCGCGGGGATGACGCTCAAGGGCGACTTGCAGGACAGAGTGCACTTGCAGGGCAAGATCGTGCGGCTGAAGCGGCTGCAGAAGTGTGAGAAGTTCTGGGAAAGGCTCAAGGAGGACCCGGACGTCCGGGCGCGTGTACCCGGCTGGATATCGGTGTTCAGCGTCCGAAGACCGGTGTGTCTCGTGACGGGCATCATGGTGTGCGAGGACGTCGACGTGTCGTATGAGGGGGTAGAGAAGAGGGAGCTGGATGGACATGTCGAGCTGCCTCTAGGCGAGATATCCCTCGCGGCCGGTGTTCCGGGCGCCCCGGGGGCGAACCCGGAGGTCAAGGTCGAGACGCGCAGGGAGATGGCGACGGTTTTTAAGGCGAGGAGTGGACAGAGCCGGATTTTTGCGCTGGAGCTGAAGAGAATCACGACCACGTTCCTCCAGAAGAAGGAGTTGATCCTGAAGGGAGATGGTCCCAAGGTCAATGTTGGCCGCGTTCTTGGTGATGAGGAGACTGAAGACGAGGAGGAGTCCGTTACGGTGGACGATTTGGTTCTTAAGGATCTCGTTCTTTGAGGCATGTATGTATTAGTTGGAGCCCTTATCGAGGTTTAAGATATTTAGATTGATGCGACAAGTGATATTTCTGCTTGCTCATTCAAGTCCGTCACCTTTCTAGTGCACCTCTAATCTCTCCATGGATCGTGGCCTCTAATTTCTTGAAATATCCCCGTGGGCTAACCCAGTCGTAGCCGTCACTATTCTTTGCCATTAGACGGAAGATTGCCCTCACACCTTGACGGCTCTTGGGGCTGATTCTCCAGGCTGTATGATCCGGCATATTCTTTCGGATATAATCGATCATGATGGCTGCAGTGCAAACGGCCACCGGAGTTGCGAAGGATGTGCCAGACTGTTGCTTCTTCGCGCAGGTCCCGTCTGAATTCCGTCCAGGCCAGGACGACTTGATGCAGTCACCCACGACCATAAAGTTATCCTCTTTTCCCAGCGGATTTGGGTTGAATGTAGCCTTGTTCCCTTCCCCGGTTGCTGCGTGAATGCATAGGACACCCTCGTATTTCGCCGGATAGGTGCGATCCCCGTCCACACCATCGTTGGAGGCGGCAGCAAACACGGCAATGCTGGAGAATATGCATTGATTAATCTCATCCTCGATGCTCTTGATTGATTCTTCGAAACCGAAGGAAAGAGAAATCATGTCAACCTTCCAATTTGTTCGGGCGTGCTTGATGGCCTTCTGCCTGTCAATATATTTCTTCATCAGCGGGAAACGGGACATTACTTTTGCAATCGGCTCCTTGTCTGTAAAGGTTCTCGACTTCGTAATCTTGCCAACATAAATCTCGACATTTTCCGTCAGAGACAGGATGATGCCGGCGATGTGCGTGCCGTGGCCACATGTGTCCACGCCGGGTTCCTCGTCAACCCATGAAACCATGTCCTTTATTCGGCTATCCTTATACAAATCACTGTGACAGGAGTCAATGCCAGAATCCAGGATCGCGACTCTAAGTCTTTCTCCGCTGAGCCCAATGTCAAGTTCCATGCAGAGATTCTTGAAGTCTTTCATCCATTTGCGAGTTTTCTCGTAGCTAAGACCAGGTTAGCGAATGCGTATTGAATGTAATCTTGTGATCTTCTAGAGGATGTCTTACCGCCGGCGGTCAGTATTAATGCCGATGCCTTCCCCGTCGCCCAATAGTGCAGACTCTTCCATATCGATGGGGTTAGGCATTCCTCCAGTGCCCCGAGGGCTGGAAATGGCTTCATCTTGTAGAAAGGCTCGTGGTATGGAGCGGGAAGGAAGGTGTGTCGACGCTTCTGTAGGACGACCTGCGAGGCGCTGAAAGGATCTTTGGTTAGATGTGTAAGACGCGGGTTCTACTGGCAGGGGCCTCGTATGTGATTGCAAGGGACCGATGTTTTGCAGCTCGTCCTTCCACCCAGTCCCTTGTAAGAGCTGCTCTAATGGAAACACAACGCAGTCGTAGAGGATCTTCCGACGCTTCTTCAGCCCATCAGCAAGTTCCTTGCTGCTAGCATTCGGCATAAAAGGAGAAGTGGCAAAGATATCCTGATCGAGGCAACTCTTGACAGCTGTCCGGTACTTGCTGTAGTCAAAGTTCGGCCAGGGTTTTTCAAGATCAGAGTACTGCCGGGCCCGTAACCAATCCGCATTTATTTTCCCTATTTCCGATTGATCGTCGTAGTCTTCCTCAGCCCGTGGAAGCGGTGATCCAATCCCGATTTCAACAAGCATAATGCCGAGTGCGCGCACTCGTGGATGCCGATGAAGCTCGTTGAATGTGCTGCTCGATTCGCAGGTGTCTGGATCATCATCGCCGAACCGCACGGAGATGTAGGGTTTCGATGCAAACACATTTGATTTGTCTTTAGACCGGGAGGAACTGTATTCGCTCATAAACTGGATGGTTTCGCTCGTCCAACGCGTCTTCATCCAGTCCGAATCATAGAACTGCCAGACGGATTGTGCGAGAATGTATGCGAGCCAGGCTTTCATTTTCGCCGTGAGATGGTAGTTCCGGAGGACGGTGGCCAGGGAGATGCTCGGAGTGTTTTCTACCACCTGCTCAGGAGGTTTACAGGGCAAGAGCTGGAGTTTGCGGTCCAGGATCGTGAGACAGAGCCGCGCGTTGCCATATTGGCAGATGAGCTCACAGAATCCGCCATGGCTGACTTCTTTTACGATCCTCTGGACCTGGAAATCTGTAGGATCATCGTTGCTATCTCCGAACCAAACTTTCTTTTTAGGCTTTTTTGGAGGTTTCTGGGCCCTGAAGAAAATCAAAGTTAGTTTGAATGTGATGGCTAAAGGCTCGATGAGCTCACCGTGGAACGAGCAGCTGGACCTCCTGCCAGCGGCCGAATGTTGGCTTGCTGCTCAGAGGCGCAGAGGAGAATAGCATGTCAAAGTGCACATTCCCTGCCCGGTCCGGTAGCGGTTCGGGTTGTAGAAGTAACTTGGTCAAATGCCGCTTTTCAGGCGGCATCTCAGCAGCTTCGATGGTGCAGGTGCAATACATATACTTCTGAAGGACGTCGTACGCTAGGATTGTCGCCTCGTTGGGATACTCGGCAGGCGTTGATTTGGGGATCGCACTGAGCTCGTCGGTTTTTGGTTTCTCAGCTGCACCGAACCTTTTGATGTGCAAAATGGCCTTCTCGGCCTCCTCGCCTTTCCCTGCAGTTATTGCGAGTAGGCCAGCCAAGATCTTCTTTTTCGCTTGATCGTACGACCTGGTACCAGGAATTGCCTGTGCAATCTCCTGCAGGCATGGGTAATCATTGCTTGGATATGTAGGCCACTAGTTCTGTCAGTCTCGATCGATATCACCTTGGGCAATTGAGTCCTTGGTCTACTTCTTCAACGGGGAGCTTGGGTATCGGTTTGCAAGGGAGTTGGATTGTCCCTGAACCCCCTGACCCTTGGACAGTACAAGAAATAGATACTCACAGAACATATCCATTCAATATCCTTCAATAGTTTCCGAACGTTTCGCAGCTGGCGGTCGTCCTTTGGCTCCGCACTCATCAAGTGATATGCGACGATGAGTAGCTCCCCTCCTAGCCGGCCACAGACGGTCCGCTCCTTTTTTTCACTACCGAGTGCCGCGGCAATATGCGCAACCTTCTCGATCGCTTTCGGCGCGAGTTCTAGTGCCTCATAGATATCCATTAGGCTGTTTCTGGGCATGAATGGCGACCGGCGAGGGATAAGGCTGAGGGCGCGTGGAATTTAGGTCGATAATGGTGCCTAACCCCACCTGGCCCTGCAGTACACTTGGTCAGCCTCCCAACCAAGCTCGTCTCAGCTCTTCGCAGCCGCGCAAGGGTGAGCTCGACCCAACACCAAGAAGGCCCTTGACCCTCCTGACCCCCAGCCCCTCCTCTCCTGTGCTCCTAGCAGCCATGCAGGTGCAGTCGACCATCTTCGATGCCACCGCCGCGTGCCGCAAAAGCTTTGTGGAATGCCAAACGTTCCAAGTGCTGGCGAAGGCAGAATGGGCCGAGAATCGCCTAGCAGACTTCAACCTCTGGGCCTCGGGCATCGGGGCTTCGACACGTAACCGGGCGTCATTGGATGCTAGGCTCGCTCTTAGGACGGACGCCCGGGATGTCATAGTGAACCTACTGCAACTGCTAAATGCACTGGTCGAAGGATGTATGGTCCTAGGTAGGGCTCCTCTTGGGCTTCATTCAAGCATTTTTGTTAACGTGCACACCTGAACCAGCGGAATCGGATACCACTCAGAGCAATAAGATGCAGCAGCAGCAGGAGGAGGAGGAGGAGGAGAAGGAACATCGAGGGCGGACACATACCCCGCCACAACAGACTCCTCCACAACGATCCTTCTCTCCCTGGTCAGGCGATTCCAACTCCGATTCCCAGTCAGATACACCCTATGACATTACCTCGGACACCCCTTTATCTGAAGCCATGAAGAATGTCGATTCGATCTTGGATCAGCTCGCCCGAATCGCAATCATAATCCGTCAATCAGGCACCCGCTCGCGGCTCCAAAAGGCAGATCGAAAGCTCAGGCTCGAAGAACATCAGGATTTGCGCGACCATCTGATCGCAGTCGTGCTCTCCACGGGACCATTCTCTCCAGAACACACGTTTTCATCAGATCAGATCGACCCAAACAAGTTGAGCACCGTCCAATTGCGGTTAATCAACTGCAACTTGAAGCGGCGCAATCGGTTTCTCTATGCACAGAGACATTCCGAGGCCCTAGACGCGACATCACACACCCGAATTCCTTCTGGGAAGGTAACGGATAAAGGAAAAGCTCCCGAGCAACCCGAACCCGAGAGCCGTCTGCAACAAGAGCCCGAAAAGCCCCCAAAGCCAGTATCAGCTAAACCAGTGGATCAGCTTCGCAATCCGTCGGTGAAGACAGGGACAAGCGCCTCTGGAGTGACTGACTTGCCCTTATTACCGCAGAACCCTGTACCGTCACAGGCTGCAACCACGCAGTTGTCAACAACGGTGATAAAGCTGGATTATCCTCACCCTCCTGAGGTGAATGAGGGCGCGCTAGTTTTCAGGTGTCCCTGTTGTTGCCGGGTGCTCCCAACCATGATGTTGGATAAGAACCGATGGAAGTAAGTGAATTCATTATTTGTGGCCTCTGGGGTTAGAATAGAATGATGAGGTTAGTCATCGATCAAGTGATTGACGACGATCTGCTTCTGGCCTCACCTCAGCGGGATCATCTAACTCTAGACAGAAAACACCTCGCAGAAGACCTCTGCCCGTACACCTGCATCTTGCCTAGCTGCCCGAAACCCGAAATCCTCTACATCACAAAAGAGGCTTGGAAGGCGCACCTCCTCGAAGATCACCGGAATGTGAAATCCTGGGTATGCTTCGCCTGCGTGGATGCCGTCCAGTTCGATCAAGAAGACGCCTTTGTCACGCATACATTGCAAGAACACCACGACGCCATCTCCAAGGACCAGATCCCAACGCTCAAGTCCATTTGCAGCCGGTCGGTTCCAGCGGAGATCAGCTCCTGCCCGCTGTGCCCATGGCCGACCGAAAAGGAGGGTGAGGTCGATAAGGGAGCCCTGATCGATCACATCGCCGAGGAGGTACACGCATTCTCGCTCCGATCTTTGCCCTGGGGCTCAGATGATGAGCATGAGAGCAAGGAGCGCATTGAGTACGGTGCGGCGAAGGTCCGATCCTGGCTGTCTCTGGAAGCCACCCAGGAGACTCTACCCCTTACAAAGGCTGAAAGTCCGTCATTGCCTCATTACTTTGACATTAACAAGTACTTTGCAGAGAACGTGGTCGGCAATAGTAGCTCTGGGCCTGGCTCGAATGATACAATGCAACGGGAATTGAAGAAGCTGCAGGAGGAGGGTCCTTTGGTCTACTCGGACTCATCGGATACACAGACGCGTCCCATGAGCTCTCACACCAGTGAGTTAGGTATTGAGACAAGTACCGGGTCGATAAAACCGGGTTTGCAACTTACGAGCTTGATAGTCGGGAAGCAAATTCGATCCAAACTCCTACCAATCCCCCATGACACCCACTTCCTGCCTCGGTTCCTCCCACAGGGTGACCTAGACTCTATCTTGTCTGAGGAAGTCGTGGACGAGATAATAGCCGAGGCTTTAAAAACGAGCGAAACCGAAGCAATTGAGATAAGGAGAAAGATATGCGGAAACAGATCCGAACCGAGGCTAATCAAGGTGCTCGCAACGCTCATTCTTATTGAAAAGGTCAAGTATATACGGTATTTTCTAGACTACAACGTCTACGACGACCAGCTACCACTGTCGCTTAACTACTCAGAGGCAGTCTTTCAGAACTGGAAACAAGCCCACATCGAGAACTTCTATGAAAGACAGCATGTGGTGCTTGCACCAGTCTTCGATTTCAGAACCCTGAATCACTACCGGTTCGGGCTCAAGATTCCCATGCCCTTTTCGGAGCATCTTGATTCACAAAGAGGCGCGCACGGAACGATATCCAGGGTCAGGATTCATCCAGACCACCAGCGCTGGGACCCAGACTTGGTAAGGCCACCTATCGAGGAGAAATGCACACAAGCTCACCCCGCGTAGCCTCCTAAGTATGACACATCCTTTTTTGCCATCAAGAAATTTCGGGATCATACCACTTTCGAGCAAGAGAGAAGGGCATTGGAGCGGTTCAGCTATCCCCGAGAGGGGCACAAACACCTTATTCAGCTTCTACTATCGTATCAACTAGCGGATGAATGCTTCATGGTTTTCCCTTGGGCTCAAGGAAACCTGGCCGAGTTCTGGGAGAGGAACCCGAGCAATCCCACATCGCGGGATGACTTGTATTGGTTCATCAAGCAATGTGTGGGCTTAGCCAGTGGGCTACGCAAGGTTCACAGAGACGACTCTTGGCCACTAAGGCATGACCATATTGGGGACGGGTCCCAGGCCGATTCCCAAAACCGAGGTCGGCATGGAGACATCAAGCCTGAGAACATACTCTGGTTTGCAGAACCAGGGGCATCGCGGGGGCATCTCGTCGTTGCTGACTTTACATTGATGCGATTCCATTCCATGGACTCTGTGGACTATACTGAAGCCAGCGAAGTGGGCTTTTCTGCAACATATTGTCCACCTGAAGTGGAAGCAGGCCCACAGACCGGTGTCAGCCAGAGATATGACACCTGGACATTGGGCTGCGTCTACTTGGAGTTTATCACTTGGTATCTTATCGGATACGATGCGATTCGAGGGGACTCCTTCAAGAGCCCCACAGGGAAATATTTGGAGAGCTTCGATATAGTCAGACTGAATGAGCACAAGAAACACAGCGTGCCCAGCAACAGCTTCTTCACCCCAAATGACGGGTCTGGGGCCAATGTAAAGGACTCGGTCAAGAAGGTGAGCAGAAGCAGACTCTGGATTTTTGAGCATTTGGTTAACTATTATTGCCAGTGGATCAGGATGCTCCATGGGAACCAGTTTTGCTCTCAGGCCATGCATGATTTCCTAGACTTGGTTGAGAATTATATGCTGGTTCCAACGCCCACTAGCCGATGGCCGATGGATAAGGTATGCGCTGAGCTGGGTGAGATTTTGAAGGGTTGTAAAGACAATGATCGGTATTGCCACGGGGGTGATCCTAGACTCCTTTCCAACAATGACGGCTTCCCTCCCGAGTTCACCCAGCAGGTATATCATTTCTTCACCACAAGACGAATCATCTGCTAATAATCTATGCAGTCTATGCAATGGAGCATGGCTCCCACAATGGCCTTTGCTACTTCTACCTCCTCCCTGGGAAGCCCATCAAACCCAGATCTCCATGTCATTGAGGCGGCCTTTGCCGACGTCAGACCAACAGGGCACCAACCATCCATGCCAATTAGTCAGGGCGATGCACACCCGTCAAGGTTGGGCGACCAACCAACCGGGGATGGTTAAAGCAAAGCAGGCCAGCATCTTTCGCCGCCTGACACTTGATGATCTTCTGAAAGGAGGACACTGAGCACTGGCCCTGAATATGGGAATGGGGTAAATGTGGCGAATGTTGAGGGAAGGTATCCTGATGATTCTCCTCGAGTTGGCAGCACGGCATTGGGAGGCAGCAATGGAGGCAGCAGTAGAGTAGGGGACAGTGATCTTGTTGGACTGGACTAGCATTGGAGTAGATTTGAATCGAGTGGATTTGGCCGGATGGGACTCACAGTTTCAGTCTAGAGCCACTGTTTGTTTTAGGCACATTGCTGTGCATGGTGTTGGTTCGTCTCCACGATACTAAACCTGTCGATTATCATCGGCCGACCAAGTCAGTAATGCAGCGCGAAGGTAAGACCAAGAGTACTAAAAACGTAAGAAGGAGCGGATAAATCAGACTTAATGCTTCATCCCCTATATAAAATAGATCGAAATATAAAGGTCGATAGATAGATCTCTTAGTTCCTTTCTTACTTTAGCCATACATAAATATAATTAATTATCAGTCAGCTATAATTAAGGCCTAGTTAGGGCTATATATATTATTAGAGCAGAGCCCGCTAAAGAATATGCGGCAGCACTGGCTGATGCTGCTGGATGCGAGGTAGTTACCATAAAGCTCTAACTCTTTTATGTTTAACACGTAGAATGATGGTTATTGCTGAGGTTTTGGTCTGAGATTTCCGGGAGGCTCGAGTTGGTTATAGGGTTTAGGACGGGATTTAAGCATGATAGACAAACTTGACATTCAAACCCTTTACTGTTCATGGGTAGCGGCAATTCTATATCACTATGTAATTTCCACTTCAGCACTCTCGGCATCCTCCCACCAGGCCGGCGTCTCCTTCCAAGCAAAGTGATTGTTCTGGCTCATAAGTCCAATCCGCTCATAGGTACCCCTCCCCTCACTATCCCCATCCCGGAGCCTCAGAATCAAGGAGGAAACAGTAACCAGGCCAGGATACTTGGAGCTCTCGGTACTCATGGCGCCGATCATGAGGCAGTAAACTGGTTGTCCCGCGACATATATACCCTGCTCCCCCGGTACATCTGGGGTAAAACGTTGTTTGATCGTGTTCCTCTCGCAAAAGGAGTCGTCCCGTAGTATAGCAGAGACGAGTCGCCCGGTGACGAGGAGTGTGCCAGTGGAGACTCGACCAAATGCGTCGTGTTGTCCGAGGGGGGTATAGTCCTTGCACTTGACTGAACATTGAACTATCCTGAATGCATCGTTTCTCTCCGTCAAGTCCCTGCCATTTGGCCACACGGTGGCCCACTCGCCGTGGCCGCTCAGATCAGCACTGTAGTTCCAAGATAACCAAACATTCTCAACCGATGTCCAAGACCAACTTGGGGGGTTTGGAGTTGAGGATGGGCGACATAGGCCTTTTCCCATGCTCATCCACCCTATCATCCAAGGTAGCTCTCTCTCCCACAGGCCAGCGAGGTATCTGCCCGTGTCGCTACACTCAAGATCCTGGGCAAGGCCAGAGAGGGATGGAAGGCGATCGGCGTCGAAGCTGAGCTTCATGAGGGAGAAGCGCCGCATCAGGATGGCCCAGTTGTGACGAAATTCTGGTCCTTGTCTTGGTTGGCTCATCATGTTAGAAAAGATGACTTTGGTGCTGTTATCATAGTCCCAAGGTGCCAGGATCTCTTGAGAAGCAGCACACTCGCAGTCGCACACAGTGTTGCACTCCCAGATCAACTCTTTTTCGCCGTAGTGCACCACGCGTCGAGGGAGCAGTCGCTCTTGAAAGGTCCACGCCCTTGAAAAGAGGGGGAAGTCCGAATCGAAGCTATCCGATGCCGCAATTTGGTAGTGGTTGATGCTCTCCCTGGCCATGACGTCGTAAATCTGGCCCTGGTGGTTGATGGAGCCGACCTTTGTGGACATATGCTTGCTGGGACGTGTTGAGAAGCACCCTTCGGAACTGTCACCAGAGCGGGCCACGGATATCGTCAAGTACGAGTTTCTGTAAACGTCTCTCATACGAGAACACTCCTTCTCCCAATCATCTTTATCCTGTTGGATGATGCAAAGTGAGTCGATCCACAGGTACCGTATTCCGAGCTCATGGCATATTGCGATGGCGTCTCGGAAAGACTTGGGTAGGTTTTCGATTCGAATTCCTTGCATGCGGTCATCCTTGGTTGCAATCGTTGTTTTGGCCGCGGCTGGCAAACCATGAGGGCCCCAGCAGTGACTAAGGGCGATGTATAGATCTGTCTCTGCTCCGTGTGTCTCGTATAACTTGACAAGATCTTTATCACCTACTCGCAGGTCGAGAAGGCGAGTGGGCGGTATGGGTATGCCAGACGGGGGAGCACATGCTGGATGCTGAGCACACTCTGAGATCCAATGTCGTATGAGATTGAAGCATTGGCTTGAATTCGATTCGGCCGCAACGCTCCTCGCGGAGCCGATGACGAGCTCAGAACCTGGCTGGCCTAGAAATGTTAGGTCACAGTCACATACAAGCCACGGGGTACTCACCGAGCTCAGTAAAGATCTGAAACTCCTTATATTCATGTTTTTCACGGAGTGTCATCTCTGAAGCGAAGAATCTTGGTGTTTTGCTGCAAGCATTGAAGCGGAAATCCATCGTGCTCCATTGCGGTCCCAAGCTTGACTGAAGCCTTGTAAAGCTGTCACATACAGCTGTGCACACGCTGCACTCTTGAGCAGAGACCTGGAAGAGATCGACTTCTGTCCTCAATGTGAAAGGCCATCGTCTGCGGGCGATGTTGCGGCAGAGGTTGCAACGTTGTACGACTCCCGCCTCGCACCGCTGGTCGTAAAGCCTGAGCTCGAATTGTCGCGATGCTGGGTCTTCGTCTAGTTTCGACGGCTCTCCGGCATTATGTTCCATCATTGTGGCTGCTAGTGGGAGTGATGCCTGTAGGAAGTCTATCAAGAAATGAGGGCAGTCTCAGGTGAGCGTATATAGGTAGGCAGGAGGAGACGGCCATCAGCTCGCTCATCGAGGTGCAGAAGAGATGAAAGCCGTCGATCCAATCATCGTCAGGTCACCCGACCCGCAGCACAGCGAATCCGCAAACAGTAAGCGAGCCACTTTGACTCCTGTCCAACTAAAGGCGGAGATCCATGTTGTGCTGCAGCGAGGAGGCCATCTTAGGAAGCCCTCCCCTCAATGTCAGACTAGCAGGTGCGGGATTTTTGGTCAACCCAGTATTTATCTATTCAAACTATGAGGCCATCATAGGTCAGGTTTTCCTATCAAAAAGCCACTGTCTGGCCGATGTATCAATGTCTCCCACACCCCGGGGCAAGAAAATCGGTATGTAACTATAACTGAATTATAATCTCTCCCTGCATCTCATCAAAACCCCCTATTCATGGTTATTCAAGAGGCCGTCTCCCATAAGTCGAGTATCTAAACCAGTTAGCAACTATCAAGCCATTCGAGTCATGCAACACCTACATCGGCCAATATGCATGAATGTTCTTATCAGACATCTCCTTCCTAACCATGGCGAGATGAACAATCACCTCCTCCTTAGTCCACCCGAGCACGCGAGTAAATGCAGCCATGACAAGCGACTCAAGACCCTGGAACGCATCCATGCTGGTGTTGTACCACTGGCCGAGCTCCTTGTACTTCTTGTCTTTCGGCCATGGACCCGTCGGCCACTTGAAGGTCGTCTCGACAATGTCCACAAAACCCGTCTCCCGCAGGATATCCTTATTTTTCTTGTTGTCCTGGAACTTACGGCCGATCTTTGTGGATGCCTCGTCTAGGAGCCTGACGCATCGCGAGAGTTCGTGGTGCTCCTTGAGCGTGCCGTCGTCAGATTTTCCGAAGAGGTCGATTTCTACGAGCTCAACGTAACCGCCGGGGTTGAGGTTACTAGCTATCTTAGAGAGCATGCTTGTTATGATGCCTGGGCTGGGGACTTACTCGTAGATGTTGCGGATGTACTCAGGCCAACTCTTGATACTAAAAGTCATCATCCTGCTATGAACATAGTCAAAAGGTTTAGAGAACGACCACGGCTCTTCGATATCGTCGACAAAGAATTCGACATTTGGAGGGACGCTACGAATCTGTCAGCCCCGTGCATGATGCCAGGGCGAGGGTTGTAAAGTTCAACCATACAAACTGGGTTGAATCGGTGAGAGGTCAACACCGACGACCTGAGATTCGGGATGTTCATCGCCAAAGTCCACGGCCCAAATTCCCGTGCCCGTGCCAACATCGAGGACCCGCCCAACCTTGGAGTCGGGGTCGTTGGGTGGTGCCATGCCCAGTCGGCCTCCTAGGGTGAGGGTGACCAGATGGTGTTGCAAATCTAGCTTCAGTAAGCGCTTGCGCATCGTGTCTCTAGAGGGTGTTCGGAAAGTACCTAGTCTCTCACACTCAAGATCGTCGTTTGGCATGTTGTATTCTAGACGGTGACTCAGAGCTCAGTCGAGGAGGTCAGCAGCAAAGGTAGCCTTACTGCCGTCTTTGTACCGGTGGTAGGTTCTCCCATTTTCCTGTCGATAGCTAAGGATAGAGCTCCTTATACTGGACGACGATGAAGCAAAATCCTATTTAACGAACCATATTAGACCACGGGCTCCCTCAACAGGTGGAATTCGTACCGTTCCAAGAGAGGAGTCTTGATCTCCGCCCACCTGCAACAGGTCAGCTCATGTTCTACATAACGAATATGAGCTAGAAACCTCTTCGTCGGGTTCAATGATAGGCCCCGGGTTAACGGTTGTGTCGTTGCACATGGTTCAAACAGGTGTCCCTCTCTTAATCGCGCAGTGTGTCGAATGTCAAAAGACAGTTACCCCTCTTTCCTTCTTCTGGGGCACAGCTCGGTTTTTAAAAGAATTCGGACCCCCTGTTCAAGTATTTGTTATCCTGCACAGTCGAACCAACAGGCCAAGATGCAGGTGCGTGGCTAAGCGAACCAACATATCATACGACGGAGGAAGCATTGGGGGTTCTTTTCGCTGTTGGTGACTTGTCATATAATGAAGTGAGAGGTAAGTTACAAAGGTAATGCTAAGTGCATGGCGGGATGTTTCTATTAGAAATCTTGACATTTTGCTTTGTCCCAAGAGCAAGAGTATACTATTCATGTACCGCGTAAGCTGGACAAGAGATTTCGTCATGCATGAACAGATGCTTACTGCACGTTGCTAAAATACAATGAATCCCTCCCCCGCACTCAATCAGCGGCAAACCACTTCTCAACCGTGTCCCGAACAGTAAGCGGGTCGTAAGTTGGGAACGTTTCCTTGATAGGTACAGGAGCATCAAGGTCAGCAAGACCATCATCGACAATAGAACCAAGCTTAGCCAAATACGCCCTGAAGAGGACTTGTCCATCAAACTTGCTGTCTCTGAACTCGCTCTCGGTAGGCCCAGGGAGGAGCGTGCATTCCCCACGGTTCAACTCATCCCTCGAGTCATACGTGACATCCAGCTTGACGCCTTTGACCTCTTCTATAACTTTGACGATATCATTGAGTGTAAGGCGATCTGCGTAGCCATAGTATCGCCTCTCCCACTTGGGGAGATCCAGAACGAGGGAAACGAATTCCCCTACATCTTTGGTGTGCGTGAACGCAAGAGTGCGATTGCCATTTCCAGGGATTGCAGCAAGATTTAATCCAAGATGAAACCAAACAGTCTGACATTCCATGTGGGATGGTATGCGGGGGTATACGAGGTAATCCATGAAGACGCCGGTATGAATGAGGGTGAACTCTAGGGGTGATCTTTCGAGTCGGCGAAGTGTGTCGATCTTGAACGGGAACGAAGGGCTTCGGTCCACATGCCTGAAGATAAAATGTCAGTTTAGTTTACTACTATGGGCATTTAGGACATGATGTTGCTTACTCGGGTCCGATCTTGAACCCAAACTCGCTCGGGATGAATCGCTTCACCGATGGTGCAAGCTCCGCAGCCTCGATGAGGTTCAACTGAGACTGATGGTGTACATGCGTGTATGCGCCGATCGTCGAGACAACAGTGTCAACATTTTCTCGCTCAAGGATGCTCCTCAGGTTTTGGACGCTGGAATAGTCGATAACAACTGCGGCAGGATCTTGTTGCTCGTGGCGGCTAAGGATGACGACATGATACTTTGAGCCTTTTCGGATCGCCTCGACGATGGATTTTCCGAGACCCCCAGCTCCTCCTGCGACAGCGATTCTAGCCATTTGATAGACTGCGGTCGATTTGGTGTTTCGTGTGGAGGAGGGAGTAAATATGAGTTTGGGGCATACCAGATGGGGGGGGGGAAACTCTTCCAGTATCAATATTTTATAAGGTCAAAGGAGAGTCGGGTAGGAAGTATGCCGAATATCGATGATCCATGATTGGAAGTTGATCAAGCAGGATGATGGGACTAGATGCTCAGTACTGCCATAACGAATCTCGGCTTGTCAACATCGGGTGCCATGCCCAACCCCGCCTCCGGACGCGTGTATCCATTCTTACAAGGCCACAAACAGACTGAGGCAAACCTGATAGTCTGATGGACTTGGATCGTCGACCATTAGGTGATATTACCGGTGTAATCTCAAGGCCGAAATGTGGACTTCAACGTTGTCGGTAGTTGACAAAAGGATCTGGCTAGTCAGTAGCGTAAAGGGTGGTTGGCTGCCGGGGTCGGAAGCAAACGACGCCCCGAGCCCACTACCATACCCTTTGTGATCTAGACCAGGGTATTTTGTGTGTTGCTTTTGAAGTCGATGTACAGGGGTTGTACGCACAGGTATTCCCTCGAGTCCCTGCGCCGGGCTCCTCCCTATAGCAGCAGCTGAACAAAGCAGCGGTGACTTGTACGGTACGTCACCTTAACTTGCTCACTCAAGATACTTGAGTCAGTTTTCGGGTTGAATCGGACGGGAGATTATCAAGCAATTCTTCTGCACATAACGTTCATCCCGCTGTGTAGTCCGAGGTGGACTCCCCAGTCGCCAGACTCTACGTTGGTGCATCGTGTGTCTCAACATTATTGTGCTGACGAAACAAGTGGTCTAGCTGCACAAGTGCGTCAGCCTTCATGGACGTCACCCAAAATTGGGGGAAAGTGCAGATGGTATGCCTTGGCTTTTGGCGCCTGGGAGATCATCATGTTCTGAGGTGGCTTCGATCACAAGGTGGAATCGCATTAACGGAACTACACAGCACATGATTGAAGCTAAAACAGTCATTGCAACTATCCTGCTCTGGAACTCGACTTCTCCCCCTTTCCATCGCTCGCTGCGCCTCCGTAACACTACCAGGGAAGCGCAGTGCCATCATAATTCTGAAACGTCCCCCCAATCTCCCTCGTCGCCGAGTCAATCCTCTCCAGAATACCTTCAACACTCACTTCCACTGGAATCGTATCCATAGCCGCAGGATCCAAGCTCAACTCTGCCGTAGATGAAACGAACATATCCGTCATGACATACCCAGGATTGACAACAAACGTCGTCAGCCAAGGCTCTTCGTAGTGAACCATTTGAATGATCCAGTTGAGAGCTGCCTTGCTCGCTCCATAGGGTCCGATCGTGAGCCCAGCAAGACCCTCCTGGGCACTGTGACTGCCGAGGGTGCTGGAAAGGGCGACGAACTTGGGGTTGCCGGTCTTGGAGGCTTTCAAGAGTGGAGCGAGGCCTTAGAGTAAAGCGACAACACCAGTCGTATTGATGTTGAAATGGTCGCGGAATGCAGACAGGTCATTGTCGAGGGTACGCTTGGCCGCGTAGTAGACGCCGGCATTCGCAATGACAACGTCGATGGGGGTAATGCCGAATTCCTTTTGTAGATGCAATGCAGCTTCAGAAGGATCCGTGTCAAGTTTCGAGTCCAACCTGACGATGATGAGTCTAGAGCCTTGGCCCTGGGGTAGATCGTTCAGGGCAACACCCGCGGCAGCAGGGTCACGGGCAGCGGCGATGACGTTGACATTTGGTCTTTTGAGGAGGATGGTGACGAAACACTTGCCAAGGCCCCTGTTGGCACCGGTGATAAAGTATGTGAGATTGGAAGCCATGTTCTATGGGCTGGCAGGAGTAGAATGTGAAAAAAAAATGTAGAAGACAAAGACATAAGTGTTGTAGGAGCGGTTTCTGTTCTTAAATACTTGAGCCCATCTCTTCTCTTCATCCCACTCTGATCAAGGCATTAGAAATTGAATAAAGTCTATCGAGATATTACTAAAATAAAAGTTCAACTTTGGCTTATTCAACATAGTTGATGGAGTAGCTCTCGGGCGGGCCTGGTCCCAGTTTGACAATAGCTTCGTTATCTTCATGTGGGAGCCGAACCTGGCCTTGGTAATTTTATCCCACCTCCCAGGAGAGCCTCGCCATGTCATAGAGATCTACCACCTTGTGGGATACCGATAGTGAGAGTTATTCTCGTCTAACAGCAAAAGTAGTCTATTTACGTGTCAACTGTCATCAGAAGGACACAGGTGCCTTTTGTGGACCACAGCTCAATAACATCATTCTACACCTAGTCATGTCTACTACAGCAGTCTAGAGGCAGATGCCTAAATAATTGACTCCTCGCACAGATGAGAGCGAACTGACAAACTTTACTCCTCAACGACTCCGTATGAGGTTTCTGGTCCAGAAAAGCTCACCGTAATAGAGCCCTCAGTCATACCAGCTCCTCCCGGTGTCTTCTCAGCCCAATGCTTCCAGTCTTGGGTGTACCTCTCCACAACGTCTGAACCATGATGACCCAAAGGCTCCTTTCCCTTGGCGATCTGGGACATTTGCGTCCTGGCGATAGAATGGCTGAGTCCAAAGTCGCCCTCGACAGATGCAAACGGCCGGATTGCGCCAGTCACTCCACCCTCGATTATGTTAGTTGGTAGGCGAGGCTCGGCGGCCGCCGGACGTGCCAATGTGACTCCATCCGCTGTTTCAAGGGCCTTTAGCATCCCTTCGACAGATCGTAAACCACCAACAACATATGTCTTCAGACGACTATTGCCCCCCATAGATCTCATCAGGGCCTCGACCCACTCTAAGAAGAACCCCTCGCGTTCAAGAGTCGATGGTCTCGTCGTCTCCATACGTCCAAAGTTCTCAAAGGTCCCGCCACTCAACTCGACAAAGTCGAGTCCCAGCTCCTCCAGCTTCTGGCAGAGCTCTTTGGCATCTTCAGGTGTGACACCTCCTTCCTGAAACTCGACGCTATTGAGCTTGGCTGCTACCAAGAAGGTAGGCGGGACCCTCGCTTTAACGGCCTGAACGATCTCCGAGATGAGGCGCAGACGATTCTCGAGGGTCTGGACACCATACTCGTCGGTGCGCTTGTTCGTAGAACGAGAAAGGAACTGCGAAAGAGGGAATCCATGGGCGGCGTGTAGCTCGATACCGTCGAATCCAGCCTTGTATAAGTATTCGGCCGCATGTGCAAACCCCTTAATAATACGGCCGATCTCCTCCTTGCTGGCGGCGTAGGGGATGGCGAACGCCTCCGCGTATTTAGCTTTGACAACGTGAGCAACGCAGTGAACATTTGGACTTGTAGATCGCAGGTCACTTACTAAGAGGTACCGCAGAGGCCGAGATGGCGTGCGTTTGGAAACGAGCACTGACTTGTCGTCCAGGATGACTGACCTGGCCCAAGATTAGACTTCCATCAGCTTTTGCCGCTGTAGCAAGAGCCCGGAATTGATCGTATTTTAAAAAGACAAGGCATCTCCATTGGTATCCAATTCATTAATAATTCTACTTGATTCGGGTTCAATTAGGTACCGGACGGGAGCACGGTAAAGCCCGAGTCAAGACCCTTTTCCAGCGACAGGGGGAGGAATCTTAATTCCGCTGCCCCCTCGTTCTCTTCCATTCTTTTGTACATGATCAATTTTAATCTACTGACTCGGTATCCCACATCAACTGCAATGTGCATTGCCTCATTTTGCTTCTCATGGCATCATTATCGCCCCATCTCAAGTACCTAGTCTTATCCGCAGTCGATACCCGGGTCTCTGGTCAGCATGCAGCTGTTCCTGTTTGACGGCTTACGCTAAGGTCAAAAGCTGAACACCATACTCAAACCCTACACTGCAAATCTGCTCTTTTCCCTGAGCTTGTGACCCCATGCGTACAGGACAAGAGTGCCCGCAATGCAAGCCGCACAGAGGGCCCCAAGGACGGACATGCCTTTGGACAGGCCAAGCCCCTGGTATAGCGGATGCGACCAAAGAATGCCACCACACGCAACTAACCCTTTGATGAAGCCGTTTCCTGCAAAGAGGGAAGCAGAATACGTAGGGTACGCGAGGGTGATGTACACAAAGATACTCTGTAGGATGACGACAAAGCCTGACGTTGAGAGGAGCGCGCCAATAGTGGGAACCATCCAGTGAATTGACGGCCTAGAAGTCCATCCAAATATGAAGATGCCGGCAGGAATCAGGAAAGAGCCGATCACCGCCGGGAGAAGCCGACGTTCTGGAGACATTGGTCTTCCTTGCTTGACCGACGGGTTGACCTTGCAGTAGACAAACGCAAGATACGGGACGCCAGCCACAATGGTTGCGACAATGTTGCAGATGAGAACAAGTCCAATCTCACCCGGGGCCATCCCGTAGATATCTCCGTATACCATGGGGAAGAATTCGAACATGGAGAGAAAGATGGCGTACGTGAGGCCGGAGTACACGCTCGTGAACATTATCGATGGATCAAGAAGATTGATCTTCCATGGAATCACAAGATATCCGTAGAACCTGGTCATGAGAGTGACATTTCTGGATTCAATCTCAGACCTGGCAACATACGAGTCGCTCTCCGTGAGCTCACGTATCAGCTTTGCCCTACGGTATAGAATCGTAGGTGGGGAGCTTTCAGGGAGGAACAACTTGATCTCGGTTAGCAATCCTCAAGCATCCGCCATGAAGAATACAACTTACGAGAAGAACCAAAGCAGGGCTCACGACGATCAGGATCTCCCACAGGCCCCATCGCCAACCGAGTCGAGGAACAGTAAATCCAGCTATGATGGTACCAACTGATGGGCCTGCAAAGGCTGAAATGGCCCATGTGTATAGCGAGTAGGGCTTAGTGTAGGGGTCAACGATGTCGCCGAGTGAAGCGCCCCCGGTGGACAGGACTGGAGAGCCGAAGAAGCCTTGCAGGAATCGGAAAGCAAGAAGCATACCAAAGCTGTTTGACAGAGCCGTTGGCACAGAGAGTATCAGAAAGACGACCAGTGTAGGAACATAAGGTCCGTTTCTTCCAACGGCTGGGATTTCCGACACGGGAGACCAGAATAGCGATCCGGTGCCATACCCAATGACGAAGATACCCAGTCCCAGACTCGAAGCCGTTGCCGAAACGTTGAATTCGCTCTGTATTCCGGGTTGTGATGGCGTGTAGATGGCCGATGCCATGTAAACGACGAAAGCGGTAAAGTTGATGGTCAAGATGACATGGGCCTTCTTCCACAGGGGCCAATTGATGGGGTTGGCTGGATCTGACTCGTTGTACCAGTCAACGATCATGAGCTTTCCATCACTGCCACCTTGACGTGTCCCCTTTTCCATTGAAGAGACTCGATCTAGTCGTGATTGTAGTTTCGAAACATCATTTTCGTCTCCGATCGGGTTGGGATCTAGTGCTCCGTTGCGTGGTGTCGGGCATGTGCTACTGTAGGCGGGCGCAATTCTGCTTCCTGCGGGAGACTCGACGGTGTCGAAATTCTGATCCCATCCGGGGTGACTGATTCGAGAGCGGAATTCATCTTCTTCTTCGTAGAAACGGTACTTCTTCTTGCCAAAGGTTTGCCTTGCAAGCCACCAAATTGGCGTATCTGCAAGCTTGGAGGGCATGGCGTGGGTGGACGCAGGATAGGTCTGAATGGTATACTGTGTGCCTGTGAGGATGAATAAAAGACAAGATGCGGATGAGATGGGTCAATATTAGTACCTGAATGTTTGAAGAAGCGTGGTATAGTCAATACCTAGAAGCTGAAAGACATGGTCCAGAGAAGAGAAAACCGGCACTATTTCAAGCCTGCAATCATTCACCTTGACTCAGTTTTTGCCTGGCCAAGACTTGTAAGATGGGGCAGGAGAAAGACCCATTAGGTACGAGATTTCCGGGACACGTCCAGGTCTTGCGTGCTATTAGATGGGGCATGATCCATTCCAAGGGCGTACAGGGACAAGAATTGCGCAGGTTGATTTGTAAGGGAGGCAGGTATTAATAATAGGCCATGTTTATTTGCTTTGGGCCAGGGACATACGCCGTTTTCTTGTCGCGGAATATGGATTCCGTCTCGTGATGATAAATGAGCCCCTTAACATGTGCATTTTCAGAGCAGAATTTTCACCCAACGATCGATCTGTCAGCTGGATGCGTAATCTAAGCCCCTTTAGACTCAGGACTTAAGGTTTTTGATTACCCTTGAAAGCGGCAGTTGGCGAGGCAGGCTCGTGCCTTGTTGACTGCAGCCAGTAGGTTATCGGAGCACCATCGCCATCGACCTTGGGCTAGCCAACCATATTGAAACCGGTCTTCAATTTATTTATTTCTCTCACAGTCTTCGATCGCAGGCAGCAAGAAAGCTAAAAAAAAAAAAAGGGGGCCACTGTGTTAGCATTGTGATATAATGCTACCTATGATGTATTAGAAATGTGTTCTTTGTTATAGTTGAAGCCCGGCTCGAGATGCGACACCTAACCCAGAAGATCGTAATATCCCAGGTTCCGTCAATCGAAAGCTAGTAATACATTGCATACCTAGTGTTTTATAATACGGGGATTCAACAACGCCAAGTATCAACTATACCCTTGATTAGGTAGGTAGGTATGATAGATGGGAACTCATCCTGCGTCTGGCCCCGGGCAAATAGGTCACGTGATCAGCGGTCACGTCCTCGGTGATCATATCTGAGGTTCCCCGACTTCAATGAAACCCAGACATACCAACCATGCTCACACATCCCCAACGTCCATCCCAACATCTCCTCTAGCTTGACGCCCATAAGAAACGGGATCTAGTTCAATATCAAAGTATCTCTCAACTTTTAAACGCCATCCTTCACTCAAGTTGGCAATAAACAGAATGCCGCAGGAGCAAGGCCAGGGAATACTTCCCGACCGACACCCAGACCAACCCAAGATGTCTCCACCACCGCCTCCTTTGCCAAGCCATAGAAGCGACAGTCTTCAAAAGACCAAGGGATTAGATCGCCTCAAGGAAATGAGAAACAAGGACCGCACACAAGCCCTGTACGGCGACTCGCCCCCACCCCCCAGGCAGCCTGCTCCGTACCCCGAAGGCGACGTGATACACCACTCTCAAGATCGCCATGTCGTACGCCACGGAAGTCATGTCACCAAGTACACTACAAGCCCTCATGGCATGGGCGCCAATGAACAACCAAACGAAGCCGTAGCCCTACGTTTTGTCAAGACGCATACAACCATTCCGGTCCCCGAAGTCATCAGCAGTGACTGGGACCGCATCACTATGGAATACGTTGAGGGTGAAACACTGCAGCAGGCGTGGCCGGGGCTTACAGATGACCAGCGCTCTGGCGTCTTGGCCCAGCTGAGGGGATACATCTCCCAGATGCGCGCCCTGGGTGGCATCTACCTCGGCCGCCTGGACGGCCAAGGCGTCGTTGTACCCAGCATCATGACCCGATCAGGGGGGCCCTTTGCCACCGTATCCGAGTTTCATGACTGGCTAGTGAAGCCTCCAAAGCGGTTGAAGGCTCAGTCCATGTACTGGCACCAAATCACAACCCAGCTTGCCGTCGAGAGCCCAATCGTATTCACCCACGGCGACATCGCCGCACGCAACATCTTAGTGCGCGATGGCCGTATTGTTGCCCTTCTGGACTGGGAGTATGCAGGATGGTACCCAGAGTATTGGGAATATGTTTTCACACTGCGCGGCATGGACAACATTGACTGGGAAACCCTGGGCCGTCATATGCCATCTCTCTTTGACAACCGCCATGACCTTGAGTATATCCTTGTAGGGTTTATTCTCGGACTCTCATGACTGAGAGCTAGCTAACCAACGGCCCTGTCAATTATCTCATTCATGACTTCATTTTCGACGAACGCGTACCACTCTTGAGTTTGGAACCCATAATTAACAAGCTCTTGCAGACCCTCGAGCAAAAAGTCTTGACAGTTCCAATCGTCGTCTCGGCCCATCGTCGGAACAGATGCAACAATGTTGACCGGCGTCATCTCCTGGCCGCTGTATACCAGCAAAGCTCCGGCGTTGACATGGGCGCGGTAGCTACGGGTCAAGGTCCAGTCTATCTCCCTATGGATACGGTTGACAATCCAAGGGCTTTCATCTGTGTCCCGCTGCACATGGACAGTCTCGTGGAATTCTGGGAGCTCGGGAGACGTAAAGTAGATGAGCACATGGCGTTTATAGTAGACATCCGGTTCTCCTCGAAAGATGAAAATCGTGATGCAGATGGTGGTATAGCTATTGCCTTGTTGGTCGGCGTGTTTCTTCTTCTTATGGTTCTTATGACTGTCGGACTTGGTCTCTTTTTCCTCTTCAATCTTTTTCGTGTGCCTAGATTTACTTGTGGATATAATGCTAGAGACCATCGCAAGGAGAAGTGGGAGGAACTGAAGAGAGTGGAAAGGGGGATCCAGAAATTAAGATTGTGATGAGAGAAGGAACAAGGATGGAAGACAAGTAAGCCTTAAAGACATACCTACCCGGCGCAAAGGAAATATCAGGTACCAGAGAACAGCCCCATGGACATGGCCATTCTCTCCTCATTGGGAGACAGCATACAGCAGGCTGCTTGGGTTCAACGAGTCACAAGCTGCCACAACAAGAGTGGACCAACTGTCATGCATAGGTAATGTGAGCACAGGGCCAGGCAAACCTGCAGGTGAGTCTTGAATGAGAGCTGACATGGTGTGGAGGGGTAGAACCATGGCGGGAATGAGCGATTCTGACGACCTGGAATGAGTTTTCTATAATTACAACACTTTTGAATAGATTTGCAGTTCCAATCTAGTTCCTCAGTCACCCAAACTTAGCGAGGCGAATGTTCGCATGATGTTATTCTGCAAGTCCTAAGTTTCTTCTCGCCCCTGCATACTAGAGGGTTCCCCAAGTCCCTCATTTGGAGGCAAGAGATACTGACTGTACAAAGAAGGATGATCCGCAATGCCCTGCCAGAATGAAAACTCCGACTCCAAGTCCTGTCCCAACTGCTGTCCCCACGGAGCATCAGGCTGCTGCAGCTGCTGCTCTGGCAACTGGGGGATCGTTTCCATGCCCTGCTCGCTATTGATAAAGTCGAGAAATCTCTGGATGATTTGCGTGGCCTTTGATAGGATGGCGTAGTTGGGATCCTCTGCCTTGACCACCGTTCCTCTCTCAACTTCGGCTACTAGAACGGCTAGGTCCTGGAGAACTCTGGATCTGGAAATTCGTAGGCACGATGGTGTGGGGTTCTGGTTAAGCATCGCCATTATGATAATACCAGCAGCAGGTAATCCATAATGAGCAATCTGTGACGTATTAGCTCAAGTTGCAACTCTCGAACTGTTCAGACAAACCTTCCAAGTAAGTCGAGTACCCGAGTTTGACAGCTCTTCCCGTAAAACCATAACCTCAACTGCCAACTTGAGCATCTCTATCGAAACCTCGATCAGAGGTGCCGCCGGCTCCGATAATCGATCAAATGCCAAGCGCCGGATAAGAAACGTGGTGTGCAAGTAGTTGAGGCGCGTGCTAGCCACAAAGTCGCGTTCGAATGGAATCTCGCTGTGCTGCTTGATGCTGGTACTTAGACGAAAGTGCGGTGGGAGAGCGGTCCACTGTGCGTCTGCCATTTCTTGCAGGGCTCTAATCACACTTCGTCAGATAGGAAACACATGACAAAATGTGTGTCGACTCACTCTATCTTTTGCCGGCAGTCAGTGCGGCTACTGTCAAACATAAGCTCCATCACCTCTTCCTTCACAAAAGCACACAAAGCTGACCACCGAGTCTCCGCTCTATAGTTCATAACCGAGTCTGGATCCCACTCACGAGTACCTATCGGCTCGAGTGTGGCTATAGTACAGTCCAGAGGCAGGCGGCTGTCAGGAAGCTGGAAACAAGAGAATCTTTTGCTTAGACGTGGCGGCCGACCGAGAAAAAGCGAGCCATTCTTATCTGCCGAGTAGATTCGCGCAAACGCCGCTTTGCGTAGTTGGATTAGAAACAGGGGCGTGTCGGACTTGGCGTCTAGGTTTTCGTGATATCCCAGCGCAAAGACGGATGCCATAACGTCTCCGAGCCTTCGGTATAAGAAGAAGCCTTTGAAATGTTAACACTGACATCTATATGACGAACTTGTGGCACTGCTAACTTTGATCTCCGCTGGTGTATGTATAAGTAATCGCGTTTTCGTACTGGATGAGATGTTGCAGGTCGTTTAAGCAATCCAAGGAGAGACAAACGTCCAAGGAGCAACCTATCAGGGCCAGCAGCTTCTCTTTCAGATCTCTCTGGCTCTCTTCTGTCGTATAAAGAGTAGGGAAGAAGGGAATCTCGATCAAAGCCCGAAGGACTGCGCATAAAAAGATGCCCAAAGTTTCCCAGCGGGTGTTTTGTCCTGTAAATTGATCCACGTATTCAGAGAAATTCGTACTGCTGTCATATTCCAAAGGCCTTATCGAGTTGACTAACAGTTTTTGGGCCAGTTTGAGATGCCAATCTGGACCCTCAAAGGTTGATAGGCAGGAGTAATTAGATATTCGGGCGCACAGGGCCACGAAGGGTTCTGCAAGAGCCAAGTTTATCCCCTTTTCAATCCAGAATAAGACAAAGCTCTCCATAGATGATAGGCTATATTTTTCCAGGAGGCTTTTGAGCAGCTCGGCTCCTTTTTTGGCCAGAGGGTTATCATCTAAGGAAGGACCCTCGGGGCTAATGTCGTTCGGCGAACCGCTATGGCCTGTTGCAGCAGCCGGGGATGTGTCGGACTGGTCAGGGAATATCTGGTTGAAGATGGCGACATGACTTGAGAGTCCAATATGTCCCGGGTTGGGATATAGATAGGTCCTGTTGGCGGCTGGTGTTTGAGAGGTGGGATGAGTTGGGGAGGCCTCTTGAGAGACACGACGACTAGTCACATATTATTCAGCATGAACTCTAACGAAACGATGGTGTAATTTACCGACTAGGACGATTCTCTTGTTGTCGTGGTTCAGAATCATTTGTACGTTTCCTCTTGAAGGGAGACACCCTGTAAGTGCACAACCCCTGCTTCTGTTGACTCCGACAACGGGAGCAGATTGGACGAGTATGATCGCATGCAAGCTTAGCCCTTCGACAGGGATCACACGCAGGTTGTCTCGATGCCATGTTTTCGAAATCGGAGAATGGTTCAAGATCGGAGAGTGTGGCAGCGGCGCGGAGTGAAAACTGACAAGGGAGTCGGAGCGGAGAATACTGTACACACAAAGGAATGGATGTCAGTCGGTGAATACGAACGACGCCGTGTGACCCCGATAAACTGGGGCTTTCTTTCGGGGCCGGCCGAGTGACCAACGATAGCCTTTACTAGCCTCTAATTCGGGTTGACTTGCCTGATGGCGCCAATAGCCGCGCCCAACCGACCCGCCATTACAAGCAATAGGGCGCAAAGGCGTAAAATACAAGGTCTTACAAGGCAAGTGAATGCGAGGGCGGATAAGAGAGGAATTGAGTTTCACTGTTAGCGAAGATGGTACTGTACGAATGGACTTGAGTCTGACAAGACATGTTCTATCTGGTGAGCCAATTGACTTGGAACAAAGAGCACGGGGTTGAGGAATGACTTGAAGCTCAGGAAGTTGACAGCTCTGGATGCATTAAACATGACTTTATTAAGTGGCTGTCAAATAAGCACAATGCCATCTAATGACGTCACTCAGAGCTTAGATCCTCTCACGTCGCGCTGCTTAATCTCCTCAACCAACTCCACAACTCTCTCTGCACACCCGTAAGATGCCTGGTATCCCCAACCAGCATGTCCATAGTTGTGAACAAGCCAAGTCGAGTCATCAAGCTTCTCGCTCTCGATTCTCACTCCATCCTTTCGTAACGGACGCAGGCCCACGCCATGTCGAATCACGTCGAGACCCTCAATACCCTTTCCACCCGCAATGCCAGGAAACACATTGACAACGCGCTTCATAATGCGTATAGCAATGTTGGGATCTGGGTTAGCGTCCCAATTGCCAATGTCGTAGGTCCCCCCAAGGATCGTGCCTCCACCGCCTGCTCTCTGCATCACGTACATATCCTCAGTAGATCCATCATCTGTGCCGGATACACCAAGCATGATGGGCCCATCATTGCGAACCAAGACTATCTGACCTCTTGCAGGTGTTAGAGTAGTATCTTCGACGCCGCCGAGCTTGAGAGAGCCCAGGCCTGTAGCGTTGATGACAATGGATGCCGGGGAACCGGTGTGGCTCATTGTCTTGGCTTCGCTGATGTCTGAGAGAACAACCCTCTTGACGATCACACCGTTTTTCAAACATTGACCCAACAGCCACTGAAGGTATGTCGCAGTGTTGATACAAACACTGGTAAACTCGCTGCCCGATTGGTACCCTTCTGGAACCTCGTCTGCTGTCAACTCCCGAAAGTCGGGAAACAGAGACTTGCACCAGGGCTCGCGGTCAAATAGATGATCGGTAGGATGCAGGGAGCCTTTCATGTCTTTGTCTCGTCTGAACAGT
>JABCKC010001218.1:0-21011 GCA_013186395.1 Fusarium papillatum | reverse complement strand
AACTTTAATAGCCGCCTAGTAAAATTATAACTAAGTAATAAATCCTTAGTATAATTAAAAGACTAGGCTAAATTAAAAAGGCTATATTATAACCCTAAAATAAAAAAAGGGATTATCTTAAGATAAAAGAATAAGTAATATATATAGATTAAAGGATAACCTGACTTTCCGATACTAATAAGCGATAGCTATAACCATATGAGTTTCCCTATCTCTCACTACGTCCTCTAAATGCAAAGTCTTATCTCAAGCCTCACTACAGGTCCTGACAATAATCAAGAATGGAACACAACTTTGCGCAACCGATCACAGACGTTTATCCCTTCCAAGGAATATGTGCATTTAATGTCGACTTTCAGCACAAGGAGTTCCGAGTTTGCTAGTCCGGAAACTAGCTTGAGCCGCCAAGCCTCGCAGATTTCCCCAGGTCTTTGGATGGGGCAACCATTGAGGAAATCCCCCACAATCCAGACGTGGATAGAATATGGTCGTGTTCTCGGGCGATCGGACATGGCGCAAACTCACATATCAGATTATTTGAGGACAGTGCAGACGATTTTCCAATCTGCAAGGTCGCGATCAACGAGCAACAGTGACGGATGATTGCAGATGAGTTTTCCCTTCTTCGCTGTCTTGCAACGAGAGCGCCCAAAGCAAGAATTGTCCAAACCCTCCCTGAACCACTTAAAGACCAGGTTGGTATCTTCGGGTTCAGAATGACGAAGCTGAAGTCCATCCGCCATGACGAGGTGGTAAGATACTACAATGAGATCTCAGAGGTTCTTAACCATGTACATAACGCCGGTGTTGTGCATTTCGATCTTTCCTGGACCAACATCATGCTGGATCACAACGGACTTATCACATTGATCGACTTCGGTCACGCCGGGTTATCTGGACAGGATGTCCCACCACACAAGCAGAGGAAGGGTCAAGTGAAGTACCTGGCTTGCTATGATTTTGAGAGTCTCCAAGAGCTACGAAGGTATAAATACATTCGAAGACCCTAAACACAACCTTGGGCGCTAACCATGACACTCTTATCACGTATAGATCATCCGAGAAGACAACGTTTAATGCCCGTCATGCCCGTGCGCTGCCTGCATCTGCCGCACGACCCTTCCTGGTGGTCTCCGATCACGCCTCGCCCGAATCTGACCATTCTGCTCGCATAACTTGCATCCCGCCATTCTATTTGCCTAGCTACGCTTCAAACGCCTAGGCCAAGCTCAGGTACTGCCTCCGCCCTTCTGTCCTTACCGTACTACTCTATTTATCACTTGCTATAAGAGAGCAACTCGACGATATCCTCCTCCGCTATTGTTATCCCATCTACGAGCCTCTATATGTTCGGGATTTTAAATATGTTAAACAACGAGTCGGACAACGCGTCAAGCAACGATTCGAACAACGAGCTGAGCATATCAACCGTGGCGAGGGCTTTTGCCAAACGCCTAGAGGATTGATTACCAGCGTATGTCGGTATCGAGCGACATATAGAAGAGTTAGGTCGAGCTTCAAGACGCTAGACAAGACTCGACGGAGAAGATTCTTGCCAACAAAGGTCAATTCGAAACTTAGTTCGCGCATTATCTTATCAAGCGCGACACTAGAGTGACTCATCGCAATACACGGGGGGGGGTTCAACAGGCTTTGCTCTTAAAGCTCGAGAATAAGTCAGTAACTTAGCAAAGAGAATTCGCCAAAACACTGGCTACGGCCGTATCTACCGAGGCGAGGGAAAAGGCCATGAAGGTCTTAAAACGCCTCAAGGATAGGAGCCAACCTTCAAGCGACTCGGCCAATAACATGTTCGACCAACACACGTCAACCCAGGGCCGGCCTTGACCGCGCCGCCTCCGTCGAAGCCAAGAAAGGACTATTTTCACCAGGCTGATCTTCATACCACCTCGACTTTTTTCCAAGGCGAGCTGTACAACTCAATCGAGAGGGATCCGGTCACAGGCCCGCCTGGGTGCGGCTACGCATATTGAGCCCTGGGCAGAGCCTCATGCCCAGACAAGGAAGTAGGCGAACCATGGGACGCACTGAATTGGCAGTCACATTGTCGGGTTAGGATTGGTCGAGTGCTTGCTCCGTCACAAAGTCTCGCTATTGGTCTTCTAACTAGGGACACTAATAATAGATTAAGCCTTCCGAAGTACAGGCCTCAGGCGTATTAAATGTTAATTCTATACTATTGAGGTACATTATTCTCCATAATATCATCATAGTTTAAGTAAGTATCTTTATATTTTTTGCCACTAATCATCAAGTTCCTTGCTAAAAGTTAGATAAATCAGTATTTAGCAAAAAGATATATATTCAGCGTTATGGCCTATGAGGAAGCAAAGCTGCAAGCTAATGGAGAAGAACCTAACGATTTAACATTCATTACCCCTGCGGCCTGTAATAACATGGTTCCCTGAGACTGACGGAAAATGTGGGATTATCTTGGTCCCCCTGTCAAGGCGTAAGATGGCGTGCAACTGCCGAGAGGGGCTGTTGCGAAAACCAGCCTCTCAATCGGTCATTTAAGGCCTGCAAAGTCACCCGTTTGACATGATGTCATGACAGATGACGATCTTTATTTAAGCGTCAGGCTATGAGTTTAGTGACGCGCGTTTCCCCTAGAGTGCATGGACATCTAAGGCCCAGCAACACGGGAGGGAAAGGGGCCAACCCCCCACTTGACAATCTCGTATTGCAAACCTTGCTTTTATTACGGCAATGCTCGTTATTATGGACCCGGACATACTATTTAAAATGGCAATGGCAGCCGTCTTCTAAGCTTCTAGGAGCACTAGACGACGTCCTCTTCGGTCACTAGCCAACGATGCTATCGCACGCCACCCTTCACCTATTATTGGTGGCCGCCGGGCTTGCCTTGGGTGCCGAGCTAGACTTTGTCAAACCATCCAACAGCTACATCGTGGAGTACAAGAGCGGCATAACCAGACGGGACAACATCTTTTCCCGCGATGCCAGCATCAAAGTTGTTCGAGACTTCCACAGCGATATTTTCTACGGCGCCAACATCGAGGCTGAAAAGCACACCGCCGAGGAACTCCTGGCTCTCCCTGAGGTCGCCAATGTCTGGCCAAACCGCTTTTATGAACCTATGAGGTCTATTGCTAGACAGGCGGCTAATAACTCGACTGATCTGCCGCCTGGATCTGACCTCAACCCGAATGAGTATGACGTGCATAACGCGACTGGAGTGTGGGCTCTTCACCAAAAGGGCATCAAGGGCAAGGGTGTCAAGATTGCTGTCGTCGACACTGGCGTCGACTATACTCACCCGGACCTGGGAGGCGGCATCGGTCCTGGATTCAAGGTCGCCGGTGGTTATGACTTTGCCGGTGATGGGACTTGGCCCAAGGGACCCAGGGAGCCTGACGACGACCCAATGGGTCTACAAGATCACGGAACCCACGTGGCCGGCATCGTGGCTGGCCAGGGCGAGAACTGGAGCGGCGTCGCCCCCGAGGCTACCATCTACGCCTACAAGACTTATGCCAAGGACGGCACCGACGAGGCCATCAACATCGACGCCTTCCTCGCAGCATACGAAGCCGGCGTCGACATCATCACGGCGAGCATCGGTCTCGGCGGCGGTTGGTCCGACGGTGCCTGGGAGGAGGTTGCGACGCGTCTTGCCAACAAGGGCGTTGTCATCACCGTGTCCATTGGTAACGGTGGCGATGGTGGACCCTTTCGCGCCTTGTCGCCCTCTGGTGCCAAGGGCGTTATTGCTGTTTCCAACATTGACACATACTCGAGTCGCAATGCAGACCTGGTCGTGCCGGATTATAGCACCTCATGGGGACCCCTCTTCGACCTGCAGATGAAACCTGACGTTGGCGCCCCAGGAGCAAACATCTACAGCACCGTCTTCAACTACGGATGGGCTGTTTACAGCGGCACTTCCATGGCGACACCCTACCTCGCCGGAGTTGCGGCTCTCTACATCGGCCAGTTCGGTGGCCGAGGCACAGAGAACGGCGCTAGGTTTGCCAAGATGATGCATAATCGCCTGGTGTCAAATGTCCGCAAGGTAAACCAGTGGAGTTGGAACGACCCGACTGCTGCTGTTGCCCAGATCGGAAGCGGCCTGATCAATGCCACAAGCCTCTTCGCGTCAACAACTGACCTGATGTATGAGCCCATGGCCCTCAACGACACTCGCTTCTTCTCTGGCAACCACAAGATCACCGTCATCAACAACGGTAAAAAGCCTGTCGAGTACTCCTTTACTAAGGAGGACTCGCAGGGTGTCAGCACCCTGGGCAATGGAGAATACGACACCATTGTCAAGGAGTACAGCTACCTGCAGTGGAACGACTACTCCGTCAACGTCACGCTTCCCGAAAAGTTCACTTTGCAGCCCGGTGAGAGCAAGGAGGTCACTGTCTCCTTCGAGAATCCCGAAAACTCCAACTGGTATAAACCAGCCTTGCCCCTATACGGCGGCAACGTCATCGTCTCGGGTTCCAACGGCGACCGTCTCGCTATCCCCTTCGTCGGCGTCGGGGCTGATTTGAAGGGGACGTTTAAGAACATGTTCCTTACCGAGCCTCGTATGCAATCTCTCGACCCGCCTGTTCAACAGGGCGTCAACGGTTCTACTCCCTCCTTCTCCTTCAACCTCACTGCACAAGATTTCCCAGTCATCTTGGCCGGCATCGGCTGGGGCACGCGTCAACTCCGCTACGACATCTTCGAAAAGGGATATAAGGAGAGTGAGTGGAAGTGGCCCCTCACTCCGGGCAAGAACAAGTACGTGGGCTCGGGCACATGGTGGGTTGGTATGGGACAAGTGCCTAAGTGGTTTGATGACCAAGGCTGGAACCCAGACGAGACGACTGACTATCCGTTGATAAACGAGGGTCGATCAGCAGCCATGCCTGGATACGACAAGAGCGAGCACTGGTGGTTTGGTAAACTTGCTAATGGTACCAAGATTGCCCGAGGAGAGTATGTATTGCGGTTTGCGGTCCTTGTTCCCTTTGGTCAGCCGGAGGTTGCGGATGACTGGGATACTTTGACAGTGCCTTTCAAGGTGACGGGAGAGTACAATTCGTTATCATAATTAGATATATCAGGGGGAATTAGCCTATTAATATTTAAATAATACATAGATCTAATACAGGTATATCTTCCCAACCCCTTAACTTCCAAGACACTCTGTCTCAACAAGGCCTAGCCTTGGACGAAGTCACAGCTATTAGGGGCTCCGGGACAGCCAATCTACTACAGCGCTTAGAAGAAGATAATTATAGAACAGATCTAGACGCGAACAGGTTGAACAACAGAAATACATTGCAATTAGAGGCATCTTAGAAGAAATTTATATCGATAAATCGAGACGTTGTATAAATAAAGAAGCCTATACGCCCTATCCAGCCCAGAAGACACCCCTCTCGTAGTAGCACTCTATGCCCAAAATCCAGGTCCCTCGAGCAATCTATACTCTACATCTACACTCTGTCCAGCTGTTCAACTTAGATGACCCGAGTATCCCTCAGTGCCTGCCCAGCACCAAGTCCATTTACGTCAACTTCAATTCCCCCAGCCATCTTTGGCCGCTGCGGCACAGGCGAAGAACCGCTGGCCTTGATGTGCAGCTTCTCATCTTGTGTGGATGCAATTTTGTCCTGCTTGAGACCCATCGAATCGAGAAATCGAATAGAGTCTGCCAGCTCTTGCTTCTTCCTCTCTGTAGTCCAGTCAAGTTCTTCAGCCATAATGTCAATGACCCGCGGCAAAACCTGCAGCGCTTTCGAAGCATCGAGGAATGACAAACGAGTCCGGCGGGCGATGACGTCCGCGGCTGTGCAGGCGGCCTCAGAGCGCACACCATGAGTGATCTCGGCCTCGATAAAAGGGAGATTTGACACAAGTCGAGTGTTCAGACGTGGTGAGATGGCGAGTAGTGCCCATGCCCGGTCACCGTAGTTGGTGGCAAGGTGATGAGCAATATCGGCATCAATGGGGAATACCTCCATAAGTCGCGAGGCAAGCGAAGACCAGTATCCATGTGCGCCTACGAGGGGTACGTTTCGCGTGCAGCATCTACCAGTAGTCGTGAACCCTAGTAGGCCTGTACCACTGATATCAGGAAGGGGTAAAGCGCGCGTTTGGAGGTTGAAAGTCTTGATAGCTTCATCAACCGTGTCTTCAGCCATTTGTCGGTATGTGGTCCATTTCCCGCCTGCACAGGTGAGAAGTCCTGAAGGAGAGACTGTGATGAGATGACTTCTAACAAGTGATTCGGTGTTTTTGGCTCGTGGGTCGCGGACAAGGGGACGAATTCCTGTGCGGTGTAAGTAGATGCTCAAGCGTTAAAGATGCATAGTTTGCTCACCTGACCAAGCTGCCAGTACGTCATCCCTAGAGAGCACAGATTCTGACGACAAAAGCTTGCTAACCTCGTTGAGAATGAAATCCACATCATCTTGCTGCGCTACAGGTGCCTTCTCAACGTTGCAAGGGTTATCCGTTGTTCCAGCCAGAGTGAGACCTTGCCAAGGAAGAACAAAGATGACACGTCCGTCTGAGGTAGCTGCATCAAGCATTCCCATCCCATTAGGACATACCCTCTTTGGTAGCATGATATGAACACCAGATGAAGGAGCGACGATGGGCTCTCGAGAAGGCTCATCCATCTGTTCAATTGCATCGGTGAAGGGACCTGTCGCATTGATGACGCCCTTGGCGTGGACAGTGAAAGCTTGTGATCCTTCAAGTACATCTCGTACTTTGGCACCACGTATTTGACCACTAGCATCTTTCTCAAGATCCGTGACCTCGACATGGTTGATAACAGTAGCACCATATTGAGAAGCTGTCATTGCCAAAGCGACATTCATCCTCGAATCATTGTGCTGACCATCATAGTACACCAAAGCACCAACCAAGCTATCCCGTCTCAACAACGGAAACGCAGCAAGAGCTTTACTCTTACTCAAATAATAAGAACTCTCAAGACCTTGTGAACCAGCGAGAAGGTCGTAAGCCTTGGTGCCAGCCCAGAAGTAGGGTGCTTCCCACCAATGTTGCAACGGCAACAAGATTGGTAGTGAACTTGATAGATGGGGTGCAATGTTTAGAAACGTCTTGCGCTCTCTCAAGGCTTCCATGACGAGTTGGAGTTGACCGTAGTCTAGGTTCCAAACTGCTTTCTCGAGATAGCGAACACCGCCGTGTACGAGCTTTGTACTCTTGGAGCTTGTCCCCGAGGAAAAGTCATCGCGCTCGACGAGTGCGACTTTTAATCCACGAGTGACGGCATCAAGGGCAATTCCTGTTCCAGTCGCACCGCCGCCGATGATGAGTAGATCATACTGAGCGTTCTTGTCTGGGTTGCTACTGCGACGCAGGTCGGCAAGGTGTTCTGCGCGGCTCTTTGTAGCTTGGAAAGTAGGCGGTACGATACGACCGGTGGAATCGCGCTTGAGGGGAGCAATGGGTTTGTCGATGGAATGTGTCTTGTTTCGAGTCGCGTAGACGAGGCCGCCGGCTGCTACGGTAGCTGTTGCAGCAGCACAAGCGACGAGCAGCGGCCGCTTGAGTGTTGGAAGTCGCCGCTGCATGATATTCGGATGTCGTGCTCTTGACGAGTGAGCTACTCAAGCGTTCTTGGACAGCTTTGAGCACGTCGATAAGAATAACACTGGGGGTAGGGCAGGTGTTGAGTATGGTATCAAGTTGATCAACTCAAAGCAAAGAGAAAAGAATGATTATAACAGACGATAACTTGACGATGATGATCGAATTGGAAAAAAAGACCCCATCATTTGCAGAATGAAAACGGGCCACTCGAGCAGCTGTGATATCATAGCTCAAGCTTTCTCCTGCAAAGAACCGGAGAGGACATGCCGACCACGCCAAATCATGTTCCCACGTTTCTACCCGTGACCATATTTCCTCCTGAACTCCCCGTAGAAATGAAACAGAAGCTCGCATCTGACAAATGATGTCGTCGCGTATGCAAGTGAGCCAATTCATGACCACCACTCAGCCTCATCCACAACATGCACCTCGGTATCTCAACACCGAGAAACTAACCTCCACAAGGATTGATTAGCTTATCAGATGCATGTCGGTATTTCGACACCGAATAAAAATTCACCGAGCAAGACCGAAAGATCCATTTTGCGCCCGCCGCCCGCTCCGCTTCCTCCGGGCGGCAAACTTGGACTCCGCGTAATGAGGCCACGTGCTGTAGTTCACCGAGGTTCAATGCTTGCTTGCTGTTGGCTTGGCTCGCCGCTCTTCAGGTGAGGGGCTCATGCAGGGTTGGTTACTGTACCATTCGGACTAGGTACGCTTTCTGGAAGAGAGCGACAAACCCCCTGCGGACAAGTTTTTTTCTTACTGGATCCACTTTGTTGGTGTGGGTCGATTTACTACGGAGGAGGTAGTATCTCGGTTCCGCGTCAACTCACCCTGGAGTTGGAGGATTGATGAAATGGTGTTATCCAAGTTGAATCTCGGCCGACTTTTGGGCTCTCAGCATTGGAAGTTTGACGTGATTTTGAAATCACTTGATATCGTGGTTTAATTATGGATGCCCAAGATACAGAAAAGGAGAAAATATTGGGTCTGAACACCATAATAAAACCCGTTGATAGCCAACAGGTTGACGAGACGCTATCCGGCTAAGTAATACCACGAAAAGCTGTCTGATCACCAAATGGTTCATCAACTGTATAGAATATCCACAACCATCTCATAATATCTCAAAAAGCTGACACTTCCAAGTTCCACCAGCGCTGATCACAAACACCAGTGGAGAATCATGAGGTGGGCACCGTGGGGATGATCAACGCTATCAATTGACGCACTACCTAAGTGACTACAATGCTCTCCTCTCTCAAACAAAGTTTCTCATTCTCAGTTCTGTCTTTCCTTTCTTCTGTTTCGTTTCCTGTTGCAAAAACCTGAACTTTTTCAAAGACTCAAACACTTCCGCCCTCACCTCGGAAGCGTCCGAGTCCTTCAACCATGTTCCAACGACAAGATCCTATACTTGCGAATCCAAGGCCCGGTCATAGGTGTTTGACCAGACTGATCGACGAGGGGTTACAAGCCTCTTGAGTCCCATGTAGGGAGTGTTCATTGGGCTGGGACCAGTGTACATGAAGGTATCATAGAGGAAACCACCAAAGGATGTACCAAGGAATGGAATAACCATGGGAATCTATCATCAAGGTCAGTGGAGTACGTCATAATCAAACAAGTCTTGACTTACCCAGAAATAGTATCCTCCCGCAGACCAAACCTCACTTCCATATCCAAGCATATAAGAAACCAACCGAGGTCCAAAATCACGAGCCAAGTTGATGGCATAACCAGTCTCCCAACCCCAACAAGCACCAATACCAAAGATCAAAAAGAACAAAGCAAGAGGCATCAACGGCCCAGCACCAATATTAGTACTATCCGCCAAAGCAAAGATGACAAACTGCAAGATGGTACTGGCGATGAACTCGGAAAACACCATGCCGGTACGCGTCATGAAGGGAGCGGGATAAGTGCAAAAGATACCCGCCGTCGCGTTTTCACCAGTGACGGTTCGGATACCTGGACCTCCTTCGTACGCGTTTATGGCTGACTTGTAGTTGCCGTACACAATGGCTGCGGCGGCCATGGCTCCGAGAGTTTGGGCGATGGCGTAGATGGGGAGTTTGCGCCAGGGATGACCTCTGAAGATGCAGTTTGCCAAGGTAACGGCTGGGTTCAGATGGCCTCCTGATTTACCACCGACGTATACTCCAAGCATGACACCTAATCTTGACCAAGTTAATAACAAAATCCCAGGTTAATCACGATTCAAGACTTACCCCCAACCCCAAGAGATACTCTGGTAATCACCCTTGGTTCCTCTACTAAGAACAACCTGAGCAACAACACCATCACCAAAAAGAATCATGACAAAAGTGCCAAAGAATTCCGAAAAGGCATCTTGACAGGTTTCTCTGACCCTGCTCCAAAGCAGCACATCCTCCCGCTGGTCACAATGCGGCTGAAGCGTCGAATCGCTAGGCAACTCCTTCAGAGCTTTAGTCTGGACCATTTCGACTTTGGCGGGTGAGCTTGGGCTGTTGATTGATGACTCTGAGATGGAGTCTTGGTTGAAGGAGGCTGTCATTGCAAAAAAAGATTCTTGTTGGAGATGGAGGGGATGTGAGTGTGAATGCCGTCATCATCCTCTTGGGGATGTGGTTACAATTTATGCTCAGCAAGGACCACCAAGGACTAGACCACTAAGCCGATTAGGTTACGAAACGGTCGTGTGTATCCTCTCCGACTGAACCATCGTTCGGCTCCGGTGTGAGCGAGCATCGTTTCCCTTCCCGAGGCGCATTCCCGGGTCCCCCTCATGGTGAGGGTGGCTTACAAGTCTGTTGGTACACTCCCAGTTCGAGAATGGCAAAGTCCAGCTCTGAAGGGGTAGCACGTCCCAGTCCCTCCCGACACAATCGAACCATGGCTTGTGGATGGACTCCTTCGGTGTTTGTCGGCGGTCAGACGAAGGTAACGTCTAGATGCGAGCTCGGTGACCCATACCGAGAGGGTATCTACACCCTCCATTCTAGACTACTCCTTATCCTCCCCGCCTCCGCAAACGAGCCTCAGCCCCCCTCCGGAGGTCCGAGGCACTTTAATTAGACAGTATAACAAAACTATGAATATGCAAATAAGCGTTCGCCAAGACCCCTTGTCAGAGTCAAGCTTCTAGAACTAGGTAGTTCCCACCTTGTGTGGGGAATATGCAACACAAGTTCCCGAGGTGTCAACTTCCTCCACATTTGAATCCTTTTCGCTGTTTAAACCCCGATGAGCGACCTCCGAAGGGCTCGTGCCATTGACCATGTAAGTCGGGTTCGCAAAACCCGAGTTTTCTGACCTCCATCTCCATGGTGTTGGTCCGTGTGAAAATGCAACATTGCAACCCCAATCAAGCCGCGGTGATCCTCGGCCGAAATCCTGATCTCGTGCTCTTTTCTCAACCAACAAAAAGTAAAACCCCGCAAATTTGACCCCTTGGGGTAGTAAGACTGGGGTTAGACTCAGGAGGGGTTTCTTTCCCCGTGGAGGGAGGGAGGGCATAAGCTTGTGATGGTGTCGCATTAGAAACCATTCCCCAAGGTCAAACGCCCGAGACGGGGGAATACTTAAGTGTCTTGTCCATTGCGCAAGTCTGATGACACGTCCTATCGCATCTTATCTCGGTTTGATCATCACATTACAAGCACGTCCCACCTTTTGTTTTTCCAATCCATTACTACTGATACCGTCTTCATCATGCCTCTCATCAATGGAAACTCCAATGGTTCCTTTATTGGAGCTATTGATCAAGGCACAACCAGTTCTCGCTTTCTCATCTTCAACACGAGTGGCGAAGTTGTGGCGACGCATCAGCTCGAGTTCAAGCAGATCTACCCCCATCCTGGGTAAGACTATTTGACACATTATATTTTTTGACACAGAGGCTAACATTTAAGCTTAGATGGCATGAGCATGATCCAGAAGAGCTGATCAGCTCTGTGGAAAAGTGCATTGATGGAGCTGTAGAGTCCTTTGAGGCTCGAGGCAACTCACGCGACCAGATCAAGGCCGTGGGCATCACAAACCAGAGAGAAACAACCATTGTCTGGGACAGGACAACAGGTCAAGCTCTGCACAATGCCATCGTCTGGACCGACACTCGATCTCAAGAGCTGGTCCGACGACTGAAGCGTCGTCTCGGAGCCAGCGAATTGCCCTCGAGATGTGGTCTTCCCCTCTCCACCTACCCCTCTGTCAGCAAGCTACTCTGGCTGCTCGAGAATGTCCCCGCTGTCAAGGATGCGTATGAACGTGGTGTACTCGCTTTCGGTACCGTCGACACTTGGCTGACGTACAAGTTAAACGGCGGTACTGAGCGAGACATTTACGTGTCAGATCCTTCAAACGCGTCACGAACCATGTTCATGAACCTCGAGACTCTCAAGTACGACGAGGACATCATTGACTGGTTCCGTATCGACCCCGCAAAGATTACCCTGCCAAGAATCGTGCGGTCCTCGGACACGAAAGCTTACGGTTCCTTGGCTGGCACATGCTTGAAGGGTACCAAGATCACTGGGTGTCTTGGCGACCAATCTGCCGCCCTCGTCGGACAAAAGGGTTTCACCCCTGGTCTCGCCAAGAACACGTACGGGACTGGTTGCTTCCTTCTGTACAATGTGGGGTCCAAGCCTGTCATGTCTACCCACGGACTTTTAAGCACAGTCGCTTTTGACTTTGGAGAGGGAAACACCATGTACGCGCTCGAAGGCAGCATCGCCGTGGCTGGTTCAAGCGTCAAGTTTCTCGTGGATAACTTTGGCTTCATCCAGTCGTCATCTAAGCTGAGTGCGCTGGCTGAGACGGTCGAGGATAATGGTGGGTGCACCTTTGTAACGGCCTTTAGCGGCCTGTTTGCGCCGTACTGGATTGACGATGCCCGAGGTACAATCTTTGGCATCACGGCGTATACCCAGAGAGGCCACATTGCCCGCGCAACACTCGAGGCCACGTGCTTCCAGACAAAGGCCATCCTGGACTCAATGGAGAAGGACAGCGGACATGCTCTGACGGAGCTGGCCGTCGACGGAGGCATGTGCAACTCGGATCTTATCATGCAGGTACGTAACTAAACGAAGAAAGAAACACGCGACAAAGAAAGCGCTAACAAGGGTTTGTAGACGCAGTCTGATCTTATTGGAATCCCTGTCAATCGACCAGCCATGCGGGAAACAACGGCTCTTGGCGCAGCCATAGCGGCCGGTTTCGCAGTTGGAATCTGGAAGGATTTCAATGACCTCAAGGATGTAAACACGCAGGGGAGGACAATCTTTGAGCCACAGATCACTAATGAAGAAGCGGAAGCTCGGTTTGGGACTTGGGAGAAGGCGGTTCAGATGGCCAAGGGGTGGGCGAGCTAGAGTGTGTCAGTGTTCAATAGCGTGCGTTCTTGTCTGTGCTTTCTTTTTTTTTCTTTGCGTCTTTTCTTCTGTAGCAAGTGTACTGTATGTAGTGAGTGAAATGCTGCTGCCTGTTGAATTTAAACGTTACCTACTTTGATGATCGCTTAAGCCATTGCCGTCTGCCACATGCCAATAAAGGTAAAGCGTCCTGGAGCTGATCACATCCTTCAATAGCCTATCCCCCCCCGGCGAAGCCGTAGCGCGGAGATCAGGAGAGCAAGAAAAAAAAAGAACATGCAGGATCTCATCTCCACCGGAAACTTTTCATGTACCTACCCATGGAAGTAAACGAACGAACGTACGTCAGCCCGAGTCCAGAAGAAGAAGGCCCCAGACACCACCCACCTTCTAGGATTATCATTTGTTACAGGACACATCCTGGTCAGACAGGGAGGGGGAGGGGGGTAGCAACACCCGAAATGCCGCCTTTTCTGGTGTGTTCCCCTCAGCTCGGCAGTAGAAGACAATCCAATCCATGGAGACAGCGTCAATCTCCACGTACGTCTTCGTCTCACCGGGGTCTGAGTAACGGCTTATCACCGGTGTTAGTGAGCGGGTCAAGGTCTGTGTGTCTCTCGACCGAGGCTCGGCCTTATTCTTTGCCAACCGTCTTGTCTCGTTCTCCTCCAATATCTCGATCCAATTCTCCACGTTTCCTGTCAAAGATCAACTGTTCCACCAAAGCAATCCATGTGCATTTCTATTGCTTATCGCACTTTCCCCAGATTTCCTCCACTTCACGTCAACTCAATCGACTTTCTCTTCTCAAGGGAATGTGGAGGTCCCAGACCCTCGGGAGAGGGATCGACACAATCCCCACGGGCGAACCTTCGTCAGCGGCAATTGAAGCTGAGGATCTCAATTCGACTCTCAGCAATGATGAAGGATCCAGCGGTGAAGAGTCAAGACTCACCAGCTCCAATGGTCCGACGAGGAAACGGAGGAGGGAAAGACACCAAAAGATATCGTACGTTTTTTTTCCAACATTGCGAAATAAAAAAAAAAAATAGAAAAAATTCTGAATAGTGTGTGTGCTCAAGGTGTGAAATGTGCAAATCCCGCAAGGTAAAATGCGACCGCGCTGAACCGGCTTGTTCATGGTGCGCCCGACACAACCGCGCCTGCGTTTATCTCGAGAGACAAAAACCAGGGACAGCACGGAATGGCTTCAGTCTTGAGCTCGAGGCAAAAGTCAATCGAATCGACGCGTTACTACAGGCCCTGGGACGTCGTGTTGAGGAGCACATTGTGCAGGACCACGCTGCGGCTTCACCGAGTCTCGCATCTTCAACTGTGAATAATCTGCATGGCGACAGTCAAGGTGGTGGTCGACTTACTCCTACAAGTCTCCCGAGAACGTCTTCAATCTCGCAGGCAAGATCACCAAGTTTGTCTGGTGCAACATGGCAATCTGGCATCCAACCTCAGCAGCCACTCATGATGGCAAATTTGGAGGGCCCTACCCAACCCATCAGTTCTCCAAATGCCTCTGGATTTCGAAAAGATCCTTCTCTTCACTCTTTCATCATTGATCTTCCACCTCACGACGTTGTGTATACCCTCGTGGACCTCTACTTCAAGCACTGCAACACGTGGTGTCCTATTCTTGATCGAAAAACGACATTTGCTAGCTTTTTCGGGCCGACATTGATGGAGGAAGCTGATCGGATTTTACTCTATGCAATCGTTGCAACGACATTGAGATTCCTCAAAGATCCAAGGATGACATCCGAGATGCGAACATATTACCATGCCGTATCCAAGCACACCGTACAGATATACGCCATGGAACACATCAGCGTACCAGCTCTAAGAGCCCTCGTCATAATAACCCTAGACGAACTGGGAACATCAAACGGTCCCCGCGGGTGGAATCTCTTATCATTACTATCACAAAGCATGAGGCAACTCGGTCTATGTGAAGAAACCACAGTCTTCTTATCAGCCGAAGCATCAGAAACGCCACACACCGGCTCCGTGAGAAGAGTAGCAGCCGGAAAACCCGAGTCCTGGATCGAAGACGAGGGACGACGACGACTTTACTGGATGATATACCTCTTGGATCGCTACGCAACAATAGCTACGCCAACTTTTGACTTTATGCTCGATAGCAGAAAAGTCACACGTTTCTTACCTTGTTCATACGACTTGTTCTCCAAGAACGTGCCGGTAGAAACAAGAGCTTTTCACCCAAGTGATGATCAGCAGAGAGAATACCTTGTCAACAAACCAGAGAACCTAGGAAGTTTCACGTATCATTGCGAGATTCTCATTATACTCAGCAAGATTCACGAGTTTCTCAAGACACCGATTGATGTTTCTTCTGCAAAGGACATGGCTGAGTGGAGAAACACGTACCAGACTCTTGACAGATCACTTGATGGTTGGCTGCAGAGTTTACCGAGTGAATACAGCAAGATATCTGCTCTGTGTCACTCTGATCCTGCGAGTCGTGTAGCAAACTGGTTCATGCTGCATAGCGCATACGTCACCTCTGCAGTGCGGCTTCATTCTTCGGCTGCGTATCCAACCGTTAGATCTCACATATTTGTACCCTCTCACTATGCAATGCAGAGGTGTTTATCTGCTGTACAAAGTCTTGGAGATATTACCCGCGATGTCTCTGAAGCAGATGGCTTGAATCTTTTGGGACCTCCGTTTGCTTTTTCGCTTTGGGTGGCTGGTCGATTACTACTGGTTCATGCCGCAGCGGTTGGATGTCCAGTTGATCCTCTGATTGACTTTTTCATCGATACGCTTCGCAATGTCGGGCAACATTGGGACGTAGCGAGCAACTACTCTAAAATCCTGAGCAGACTTGTCCAACGGGGAAGACAAGGTGATATGAGTTTCGCCGCCATGAGACGGTAAGTCTTTGACCAATCTCCCCAAACAACAGGACTAACATTGCCTTAGGAGCGCGTATGACTTGGTGACACTCACATCAACAGCTCGACACTCGAGTTTGGAACCGACATCAACACAAGTTACATCTCTTAGCGAGCTTGACAATATTGACGTCTTTGACTTTTTCAACTATCCTAGAGTTTCTAATCAGAGTACGGCGAATTTGGTCATTCGACCTCAGACCATGAATAATATTCAAGGAGACACGACAAGGAATGGCGTACCTGATCCCGAAGCAGATTGGTTGGCTTATGGGGGGTCACTTTATAATTAATATAGATGCCTGGGCCATGTAGAATTATTTGACAATCACTTGTCGGATGCTATGTGCTTGAACCGCAACAAAGGATTTATGAATAATCATTGCTGATGATGCTCAACGCCTTCTCCAACGCTTTAATATCCCCATCAATCTCCGCTCTTATCGCTCGAAGAGATTTCAGTTTCACCCGCAAGCCGTCTTCATTCGTTGTATCTTCATTCTGGCGGATTCCAAGTGACTTGACTGGGCCGTCCAGAGATGGCTCTGAAGTGTCATCTTCCTCTCGAAAGGTTTGGAACCGTCCCTCCACGTTCTGTCCGTGTCGTCTCTTTTGGTGATCTAGCAGATTGTACCTTCTATTGAACCCTCTCTTGTGGCGTCGGCAAGACACGATTGGACAAAAGAAGGTTTGGGAGCTGTGGACCTCGCGCATATGACGGTCTAGGCTGCCTTTGTCGCGGAAACTTTTTTTGGTGCAAGATGAGTGCAGGCATCTTTGCTGGGTATTCTGGTTCTCTTCGTGTCTCCTGTGGCAATGTTAACATGTATTATTCAGACGTTTGAAAGACTTACCCCAGCGTTAATGAATTGGGAGGTAATGTCCCATCATCGGCTTGAACAATGCGTTGGAGTGTTTCCGGTGCCGCGTTAATGGGGATGAACGATCCGGCATTGCGTTGCTCTGTTGCCAGAGCCACTTCGTCCATGCTGTAAGTCGTAGACCAAGTGAAGTTCTGTTGTGGACTGGAATATATCAGTCTCGTATCATAGCGAGTGCCTCGTGTCTGAAGTCTCACAGGAGAGAGAATAAATCTTGTCCGGAGGATTGGGCCGAGGATTGGTAATTCCAAGCTATCGGAGCTTGTTCAGAGTCTATATGGTTTCTTTCAGCAGAGGAAAGTCTCATGAAATGATCCTCTTACTGGTTGCAGGCGTGGATAAAGATGATTGTCCCTGAGATGGCTCTAGATTGCCGGCTGTTGCTGGAGGCATATGTTATTAGATCAGCAACAACAGCAAATAGAACCTTGAGCTCGTACCAATGGCACAGTTAGTGTTGTCAAACGCCGTCAAACTATCAGGTATATCTGCTCTTTCTATTAGTTATCATCATATCGGGGAAAATCTTGTGAGGTGAAAAAACAGTACCAAGCGCAAAGTGTTCCTGAGAACTAGGCCACCCTGCATAATTTGATGAGCATTGTGATCCGGTGCGTTAGTGAACTTTTCGAAACTAACAGGTCCTGACGAGAGTTGACTCGTCATTGGAGACATCTCCGGAGTAGTTGAAGTAACTGAAATCGTCAGCCTCAATCCCTTCCATGGTCTGGCTTGTGGAGACAATTTGACTTACCCTTTCACTAACAAACATGAAGGCTAGTGTCAGTATTTAAGATGTCTGGAACTCTGGCTTGTAAACTGAGGTCAAAAAAGAGATGAGAGTAGACATGGACGAGAGAATATATATACATATTTTAATAGATTGTAAACCAAGTTGGCCGAATGTGCCTTATTTGACGCCCAGTCTTTCACATTTGGTCCTTGAGCGTGCCAAGAGAATTCATCAAGGTGTTAACTTCCTTCGTGATTGGACAATGCTATATGCTGTGTCACATCGCTAAACAGATATTCGGCGTGTAGAAAAGTAGCTGAGCCTCAAACGTGGCGGGCCATGCGGTGATTGGGTAAGAACGTGGCGAAATTGGGCAAAATCGGGCAAGATTGGGCAAGATTGGGTAAGATTGGGTAAAGTCGGGCAAAAGTTGGGCAAGATTCAGGCAAGATTTAGGCAAGACTGGGGTTGGCATGGCTACGTATTGTGCTTGTCGGTGAAGGTTGTCTCAGTACCCTCCCTAGTAGGTATGCCAATTCAGCGGGGTTGCAAAGCACGAGCATCGTGTTCAAAGTTGATATATACGCCAATTATTTGGCAACTCGCCGAGATTCTGCACCTGAGCTGCCTAAACTACCGCACACCTCCTCCACAACGTAAGGTGGGAAATTGCAATTCTCTCTTGTTTCTCATACGGAGGTTAGAGCAGTTAAATACCCAAGGCGACTGTGTTAGCATTGGGGTATGACGTTATGACGTATTGGAAATGTGTTCTTTATCATAGTTGAAGCCGGGATAACTGACCTAGAAGATCGCAAAGCTCGAGTGTTGCCTCGAAATCTGCCCATGATGAGATAGCCGACTGCAGGGGTCTCAGCGGTGGACAGGATAGCTAGGTATGCAAAAAACGATACCTTGCATATCAGACCACGGGCGGATAAAATGCTAGGGCCGAACCGACAAGCGACAACGCCTGTCAAAAGACGACCCCGCCCGTAATATCTGTCGTGACTTGAATTTCAACAAAGGAGCGACACCTGCAGGCTAACGGACTAGACAAGATGACGAATGACCTCGGGGTTTCTCTAGCGCAAACTGCTGACCTCGTTAATGATCAGGTGGCCCCTTTGGTACGTGGGATAATGAAACGACCTGCCGAGGCGGTGCGTCGATGGTGGATGGTGTAACTCACATGCAATCTTTAGGAGGCTGAAGTCTCGGCTGACGACAACTTGGCCACTGGGGTTGTGAGTAATGTGAGGCTATTATATCCAAGAATATCAATTGACTCGCATCCGCTAGACTGACGATGAACTATCCACTATATCGTTACGCTCAAGTATCCGCGAATACCACATGATCAATGGTCGCGGATATCACCGTGATGAGAGCAAGTTGGACCCGATAGCTTGATTCATCTCCAGCCAACTGACATTTCCAGACTACTACCTCCCTAGTGATGAAGTACAACCTTTCATTCCTTCAACGGAAGTACCTACCTAGCTGATAGGCTTGCAGCATGAATCAGAGAGACTAGGTAACCATGCATGAACCCTCTACTGAGGAACTCTAGGCTTACATCAACTTGGCAGATCTCCAGAATCACCAACTTCTCCTAACATTTGGCGGTGAGAGGTATTTCTCTCCCAACGCCGAGACGGCTAGACGAGTCCTTGATGTCGGCACGGGCACAGGAATATGGGCGGTCGAGTTCGGTATGTCGAAGTAGGCTCCGTGCTCAAGGAGAGGCTGACGGGAACGTCCAAAGCCAACGACCACCCTCATGCTCAAGTAAGATTCATGTCAGTCTAGACTCGACGCAGATAATTAAACGCAACAGGTGTTTGGCATCGACATTGCCGCTATTCAGCCAGACTTGTGAGTATCGACCTCAACCGGCCTGACCATTGTCTAATGAAATTCTAGTGTTCCTCCAAACTGCATATTTGAGATTGAAGATGCCGAGAAGGAGTGGACTTGGACTCAAAGGTTTGACTATATCTTTGTACGCCTCATGGTCGGCAGCTTAGCCGACTGGGACACGTTTACACGGAAATGCTTTGAGTAAGCGGCACAAACCCCCACTATCACACTTCATTCTGACCCAAGCCTAGGAACTTGGAACCCGGAGGCTGGCTTGAAGTCATCGACCCAACTCTCCCCGCCAAATCAGACGACGGAACTCTAAAGCCCACATCTCCCCTAAACAAATGGGACGAACTAACCTGCAAAGGCGCCTTAAACCTCGGCCGACCATTCGACGAAGGTGCAAACCATGAAAAACGCCTCAAAGAGCAAGGCTTCATCAACGTGACGCGAAAGACGTTCAAGTGGCCCATAAACACTTGGCCCAAGGATCCAAAGTATAAGGAGATTGGGCTCTGGACACTTGCCAATATTGAGAGGAATCTTGAAGCTATTAGCACCATCTTGCTGGCTCGGGGGCTTGAGATGAGTCGGGATGAGATTTTGGTGTTTCTTTCTGAGGTTAGGGGTGAGATGCGGGATCTAAGGGTTCATGCTTATTGGGAAGTGTGAGTGCTCCCTGATGCCTTGATAGATGGTGAAGCTGACTGGTTATGCAGGTTTGTAGTTACTGGGCAGAAGCCGGAATAGTTCTGGATATGACGATGAGTAGATTGTGGAGGTCGTATATCAAGTCGAATACATTTTTAGACATGATAACCTATTTCTAGGCATCCGATTATTTAATAGACTGTGTCAAAGATATTCTCCGCTCTACTTATTCACTAAAGTCATGGGATGTCAAGAAATAGAGTTGGCCGAGGCAACTGAAACCATTGCGACATCATCCCGGACAAGCCGACACAACACTCGCACGTCGCACCTCCGTCTCCATAAGCCGGGGTGAGTCAAGCATAACGCATAGGGCCACGAATAAGAAACAGTCTCACTGTCGTCAATAAAACAGAGTTTTTGCCTAGACCCATATTCATCGGCCAAGCCGGGGTTTCATCCGTCTTGTCTTTACGGAGGAACCAATCATGACGCGACAGATCCACGTCGCGATCCAGTCCATCTTGGCGAAAATACGAGAAACGGCAGGGGAGCCAATACCTTAATTTATAGTGTCTAAGGAGGCTTGTAAAAGTTATTTGCACGGACCGATATGAGTACAGGCCCAGCCTGGCTGTGTGACTTGGCCAAAATGCCAACTGTCAGACAGAGATAAAACCCTCCAACAGCCCAATTCTCGCCATTTCCAAGTATTTTTCAACTTCATTTTCCACTGATCTACACCATGGAAGGCAGTTATCGACCTCTTCCAGCAAACGCACCCTCGCACAATCCATCAATGCCTTGGCGAGGGAGTCGACCAAGCAACCAACCGCCAAGCCCACCTCACCAACACGAATTAATGGAAAAGACAACACCTCGCTTCAGAGGCCTCCCGGCACGACGACGATCAAGACCAAAGCTTTGGCTTGGGGTGCTTGGGAAATGGCTCATCACGGTGGCATTTATTGTC
>JABCKC010001217.1:0-15058 GCA_013186395.1 Fusarium papillatum | reverse complement strand
TCTTTTTTGCTGGTCGTATCTGTTTTTGCACGAGGGCTTCAAGATTGGCGTCAAGACCGTGTTTGCCGGGCGTTGCTGGCATCGAGTGGCCTCGACTTCGCAGTTTGGTGTAATCAAGCAACCTTGACAGCTCCTTCACGAATTCCTCAGAAGTAAATCAAGGGTAGCGTAAGTAAAGTATTATTCTCGCTTTGTAAGCGTCAATACCAGGAACCTGACCCTCCGTATAGGTAACCTCTCGATACACCATTTCGCAGAACCACCACCTTTCATAACGGCCTGCCAAGATTCCAGACAACTTTTAGCCACCTCGAACGGCCAACTACACCTAATGCTAAGTATTGGCATATCTTCCATCACTTCATAATTAAAGAACCCGACGTGACTGTAACTGGTGTTGTACAGGACCAAGAACCTCAGCCTGGGCATTCGGTGCACTGCGCCGACTGCCATGCTAATCAAGTGGCTATTTAGTCCAGGCAGCTCGTCGATAATCATCTTCTCTGATCGTAGAAATAGATGTTGTAGGTTGTGGCATTGGTGAGTGATGGTTCTGAAGAACGTAAAAGCGTCAATGCTATAGTTGATGGAGAGGCGCGTCAGGAGTTGGCATCGGAGGGCCAGGCCCGACCCAAGTTCCGCAAGATACTGGTTAGGTCGACGGTGAATTCTGAGAGGTCGTAGTTGAGTAATGCGAATGTCGTTCAATGATGACGGCCAGTTCGATATGGCTTTTGAAAGACGGTCGTCAAAATCTTGCTTCATCTTCCGGTGCGCACGAGGCCAAACCTCCCAGATAAACGTCGTGAGAGCTGAGAGACAGTGCATGATCTCGCCAATCCCTCGAGGATCAAAGTGACGGATACTCCTTCGTGAAATAATAAGGCTAGTGATGACTTGCACTCTTGGCAGGAGACGGGCAGCTCGATAATCCAGATCAAGCGAGAAGTGAAAGTCGGACTTGGCAGCTTCAAGGTACCTTCCCCAGGTCAAAGGACTAACAGGTATGGGTTCGATTTCCCATAGATAGTCGAAATGTATAACCGCGGGCCTGGCACGTCGTCTCATTCTTGTTTCAGTCCTCTGCCAGTAGCTCATAGAGTCCGCGATAATCTCCAAGGCGATGCCCTCGCGGTGAATGTGTTCTCTTCTCCACATTGCTAGTTGGCCAAACAGGGAACACATAGCCTGCGTGAAAGCCATGTTATTCTGTTTCTGTTGGTGTTCCAGACCCGGCAGGAATCGCTTCGCGCCGTCTCCCCCTCTGGCCATGATGGCCATCTGACCTATGACGCGATCATCCCTTGTCCCGCCGAAAACTTTTTGTTTCAAATGGTTGTGCTGAGGGAGTTCGAGTACGAGATCGATTTTCCGTAGGTATGCTCTTCTTTGTCGCACTCGAAACATGGCTTGGAAAGACTCTAATTCGGATGCCTGGATACGGAGGGTTTTGAATGTAACCTTTTCAAAGAGTGGTTGCCATTCTGAGGCAACCATCGCATATCCGGTAAGATTATTTCCATTGTGAGATTCGGCCTCGGCAAGACGAGTTAGAATGTCGTACCGGAGCTCGAAGGGGAGCTTAGGCCAGGACATGTTGCTGCTGCGTTGCATAAGGGCGTTTGTTCTTTATTGGTAATAGGTAGGTTTCAAGGAGGAGAGTAAGAAAGCTATAATCTCTGCCTAATTACGGAGGAATGTGCCGTCTTTATATATATTTGATTTAACATCTCAGATGTGCCGAAATTAAGATTTAGGTTTATCTATTGCAGAAGAAGCCGCCATGACCAACGTTTATGCAGGTAAACCACTATTGCCGGCAGTCCCTTTAAACTACCTAAAGGTAGGTTTGATCTTCTAGCTCTTCCTGATCATCGATGTATGCGGGACTCCAAACAGTTCCAGCACACCAACCTCCTCAAAACCTAGCGCTGCTTGGTGTCATGGTGGCGTTTCTCATCTTCCATCCCGGTCGGTTGCTGTCACAAAGGCATGGGAATAAGGTTCATAGTACGGATTTTTCAACTACGGATAGGAATGAGTTGGCTTGGGTGAATAGACGACAGTGGACTGCTAGGAAGAGGCGATAGAGAGGGAATGGTGCTTCACGATGAGTTTTACGGCCATATAGATCGAAAACAAAACTTGGATAGATTAAAACCCCTTCCCTTTCGAGAACCCAACTCCTGCAACATTTTTACCATAACTGAAGCACATGCATTCAAATCTGGGCTATCCTCCATCCATGGGCGGGAGCCGTGATGCCTACAACGATACGGGCCGCAACCCCACTGACCTTCATCTTGGTCTTTAGGTATCGAATCCCCATCCGACCTGATCGTTCTGTCCACCCACGAACCGCATCAGGCTGCTCGCACCTCTAGCAGCATTGAAGCGGCCGCCCTGGAAAGCAGCCGCAGCAACACCAAGCGCAGCTCGGGTATCAACTTGAGGTTGGTTGTTCTGCTGCGCTTCTCCCCTGTCCAACACCTCGTTCAAATAGTCATCACCCGCAAGACCATCGTACCGATCCAGACACAGCTGTTTGATAGCAGGGCCGTACCGACTGGTCCACTGTTCTTCACTGACCGTGGTGTACCTCTTCTGACCCTGTTCATTAACTTGAGCAAAAGGCCACTCGGCGCGGACGACGTGATACTTCTTCGTGGTAAAGAAGAGCACAGGCCAAGCAAAGATCCAGAGAAATGTGAGGTAGAACATCCAGCAGATCCAAGTCGTCAGCCGCCAGGTGTTGAGTCGGCTGGAAGAGTAGATGTCGACTGCTCGGTCCGCGACAGGGAACTCGATGGTGAGTTTGCCCTTGTAGTTGGTGCTTCTGATCAAGCCTGTAAGACGAGAGCGAAGCTGTTCCTTGTCCATACCGGTGACGGTACGAGTTAGGCGGAACCTGCGAGGGCATGTTAGCCAAGATGAAGAGACAGGTGCGATGCACTTACACTTTGGTTCCTGTGCCATTGGCACAGTAGCGATGATACCACTCCTTGAGAGTAGGCTTTGCGTGACCAACTTCAATATCACCCTTGGCCCCAGGGGCACGTTTCTTTAAGATCGTGCCTCGGTAGGTCTTCTTGCCGCCCTCCGCAGTCAGGAGCTTCATCTCGTTTGGCCCATCAGGGTTAAAGTTAGGCCACAGATAATTTCGCAGGCTGACCATGATGCGAAAATCCGTGACATCCTCACGCCTCTTCTTCCCGTCCTTGTCGCGCTTGGTTTCCTTGTGCGTACCAACAATGTGAATGTACGGCGATGGAGGAAGTGCAGCCATCATGTTGATCCAGGTCTCGAGAAACTGAGGATCGGCGTCGGAGCGCTGATCTTGCAGGTGGATCACCTCGTTACCAATGCGGGTGCGCTTATTGCCAATGCGATACGAGGTAAAAGCGAAATGGCTCTCGGGTTCAGTAACACCAGTAAAGTACGGGATTTCCTCATCATCACCATCTGGGTTTCTGAATTGGGGACCAGTGGGCGGTGGCGGCCTTATCGTGCCACTGTCAAAAGGAGTGTAAGGGGGAGCGGCATCATCATCGACGGCGTCAGTGTAGGCTGCTTCGCCGTTGGTCGTGTGCATGGACAATGCATCGGGATCATCGCGGAAACCGCTGCTTTTGGAATCAGAACCACTCATGATTGAGATACAAGACTTGGCGATGATTAACTCAAATAAATGATGGTCGCGATTGATGTGAAAAAGATCAAGTTAAATAACGCGACGGGACGTTCGAAACGCGATCCCTTGGGGGGTCAAAGCTCCTTTTTTTTTAGGCAGCAATCCTTCCATCTCGGTGATTCCCCAAAGGAGAAGCGCGATGAAGCGAAGGTGAGGCGCTTATTATGCATGGGTGCGGCGTAGCTCCTCTGGGGAACCTGTAACAATTGACAAAACTCGACCAATTGGATCAATTAATGCAGAAGAATTGAGATCTCAGCCATTGGGTCTTGAATTGGGAGTATTACTGTGCTGAGGGCTGATGCTGATGTTAAGCAACGGTTGAGCCGGGGACGCGGGTCAAGAAAAAGACGAGACACCAACACAAATATATTAGCTTATTACTCTCTAAATATAATAAAAAAAATAATAAGAATAAATAAAAGTTTTTTAAAAATTTCCTCATTTTTAAGAACCCTTAGTGTATTCTTTAAGGAGTTCTAGAGCCTCGTTTATTTCTTAACACGGGCTGGGGTTAAGCCAGCGAGCAAACTTAAAGGATCCTAGGTATTCCTTGTTTACCGTCACGTGTCGTTTCCGATTTCCATGTCTCATCACATCCACCAGCAGGTGGATAAAAAGCAGCATTCTATGCTTATACCTAGTAAAGAGCCTATCTAAAGACCTAAGGAACTATTACTAATAGTAGCAAAAGAGTAGTTTCTATAATTAATAAATATACCTAAATAGAGATAAATTATTAAAAATAGTTATATAAGTTAGCTTAATAAGTATAATTAAGTAAAAAGAGCCTTTTTTTCAAAGATTAGTTAGAAGCAAAGTATTGGTATTAGTATATATCAGCCTGGATTCCTTCACAATTGGTTCAGCCATGGGAAGTTGATCATGCATGTGCACTGGTAAATGGTTGCATTTTTTTTTAGTTCCATAGCAACCAACAAAGTGTCTGAGAGCGGGCCTTCATTATTGTCAAGACGTAAATAATTATCGACAGCCTGTTTCTATCCCGTGTCTTGTCATCCGTGTCGACACTTGGTGGCGTTGCCATAAGACTTCAACTCCTCAGTCTTTCAGCATTGCCTTCTTGTACAGCCGACTCAATCTCCTCCCCCTGCCAATACAGGAGGTGAATCTGGTCAGGATGTACCGACCTCCCCCCTGTTTCAACTTTTAGCCATATATAGCATCAGGCTCTTCTTCGGCTCCTGATATGCATTTCACAGCCTCAGACGGTAGTTTTCCGGCTGACTCCAGGGTTCCTTCAAATAATTACATACTCTTTAGAAGGCCAGCCAGGTCCCTCAAACAAAATATGACATGTTGCGCCGTGGTGTTCCTTAACAGTCCCAACAAAACTACCGGTGATTTGGGCCCTAGCTATGCGTCGACCTTTGTACATGTTCTCGTGTGAGCACACCCGATCTTCTGGCTCAGTGAGCACAACCCAACTCGCTCCAGGCTCGCACTCTCGGTAGATGGGCGAGCACAACTCCTCCCAGCCTAGGGCGGTCCCGTTCATCACAGCCAAGGGCCATCTCCATCAGGCTTCCCGTTGACGAGCATCACCCGGAGTGGGGATGGATCTTTGCCCGCATCCTCGAAAACGACTGCATGGAGGAGTATCAACTCTACCTGACCAGCACCACGCCTGGAACAAGATGGTACGACAAGGCCTTCTGGCTCGGTGCCGGTCCTTGGTCATTCAGTGTGGTACCCCTCGTCGACTGCATCGTGGAGCATTCTTCCGAGTATCAGAAAAGCGGAATCGCGGCAGCAAATGTCATCCTCGGTTTGACTCCAGCTATTCAAGCCGCTCTCGGCTCAACGATCGATGAAACATCACTGCTTCCCGTCTCCGGAAGACAGCCGTTCCTTGCCCTTTGCCTCAGGGCTAGATCTCCCGGTGTACCGCCGCGCCCTCTCTTCAAGTACCGCAAGTTCAGTCAGGGCTGTGCTCAATTCAATTTCAATCGCCCTTTTTAGGCGATTGAATTGTGAGCTGTTAGAATTGAATTGATGAGGCCGTTTAGCAGTTTGAATTGAACTAATAGAATTGAATTGATGGCGGTTAGGGTAGTCACGTGCGAGCTCCACTATACCTGATTTGTAAAGATGACTCAGCCGATTACCTGATCACTTGACTCATCACGCAGTAAGTCATGTGACGCGTCACGTGGCCACCCGCCGACCGATCTCACCACTTTTTCCTTCCCCCCCAAAACATCAAAAATACACCATTAAAGAGGCATCACTAAAATTTTCTCTTCGATTAAATTAATTCAATAAATCCGCCTATGCGAAATTGAATTGTTGAATTGAAAAAAATCCGCTTTGAATTGGATTGAATTGAACTTGAATTGGTTGCGATTGAATTGAGCGCAGCCCTGAGTTCAGTCAACTCCAGGAGAAACGACCAGGCCGACTGAGACTTCGGTCTTTCCCCTTTTGCGTCGAGGTTCTCATTTGGATTGCTGAGCACGTTGTTGCTCTTGTATCCATCGCCAACGTGTCAACTTTGGGATACGAGCTTGGGTCTAGGGTCATCATGGTCTTTACACCTGAATTGACCTACCTTACTCTCCTCTGGCTCTTCCTAGGGACTGTAGGGCACACCTTCGCAGCATTTGCCCTCCGGCGTCGTGTTAGGATCAAAGACCCAGACATCTTAGAATCCAACATCTGGCTCAAGTCCTGGATCGCCCCGAGGAAAGCAGGCGGGCAGACCGAGTTCACGGTTCTTCCTGAATCACTCGCCTACACGTGTTTTTCTGGATTCATCTCCCTCTCCAACACTGCGCAGATCATGCTCTGTACACTGGTCTTCTCCAGCGTGCTCTTCATTGCAGTAAGGGACTGCATGCCCGTTGTTGGACGATTGTTAGCCTCTGTGATTGCCTACAGGATAGTACTCATGTACGAGCTCGCTAGAATCCGACACCTTTGCCAGGAAATAAAGGGAGAGCTGGCTGTATATTTGGTCAAGGCTCTGGGGGAGGAGAGTCAAGATGGGAGTCCTGAGGAGTCTGGGAGCTCGACCCAGGGGACAAAGGGAGGGTACCCATGGCTGTAGAGCCCAATAAATAGACATCCTGCCTCAACTGTCACCGTGCTTCTGCGTACCCACCAGTGAGGCCTGTATACACTCCTCAATCGTGTTATGTCAAGATAAGGGGGCCACTCCTCATAGCCCGGGATTTTGTTGTCTGTCCTCTTTTCCTCCCATACGGCTCATTACGCAGGAGCGTCTGGTCCGTCGCATTTACCCAAATGTCCCCTATCGTTGAAGGCTTCCTGCCAAATAAGACAGTTTCACCACTCCCAATGCCTCCTTCTCGATGCTAAGGGATCGTATTTCATGATGCCAATGCTGCTCCGTCTCTGTCTTCCTCTCTTCAGCCATCACCATCCCCGACCGTCCGCTGGTACGTCTCCATATCCATATCCGTGTGATTCCATCATTGCTAACATGGTGTTGGTAGATTCCAACACTCAACGACCCCTTTTTTTTCTCGGTGAGTGTTTCATCCCTGACTTGCGTACTGCTGGCTGACCATGGTTGTGACTTGGAAATTTGTAGAACCACCATCATACCATCTTCGCCGTGAGTATACCATTGCTTAGGCTACTGACATGCTTATCTGACGTTATACTCGTAGATGCAGCGTGCCCAGCCTCCTCGTCTGGTGGTTGTCTTTCGGGAGGTATGTTTTTACACTGACGGTTGGCAACCACATAAGCCCAGTCTCGCATACGATCGGTGTCAGAACGCCCTCATAACCAACAATACTCTAACACCTTGCAGGCCCTTCCTGGACGTCGTCGCCCCGCCACTGGCGGATGGCCGGGCTGCCCTCCAGCCGCCCTCGAATGGGTCCTCGCGGACCGTCAGTCTCTCCCTCGCCGGATCCGGCGAGCATGCGTTTCGGCCTAGGTGGCCGTCAGGGCATGGTCTCCGGTGCGGCTGAGCCGCCATGACCCCGAGCGGGATCGCCTCGTGGCGATGCGGCGCCGGGCACGTCGTGTCCTTGCCCGTGCCCGCCGGGCCGGCCTTCGGCTGGCCGTCGATGCCGACGAGTCCGAGAGAGCTGCCGATGACCTCCGTGCCATCGAGCCTGAGGACAGTGACGAGGATTGGCTTGTCCCGGTTCAGAACTAGGCCGTTTATGCTTCACCTATAGTCTGTCCACCTTTCATCATTCACGACCATGGCATGGGAACTGACACAATCCAGTTGCATACGGACTCTACGGCCTGCTCAGCTATCCCCAATTCCCAACCAGCTCACGCCTGCTTCTCTGGTGCGGCTTGGTGAGCGTGGGCATATGCTCTAGCGGATGCCACATGACTCCGAAATACCACACCCAAATGTGTACGGGCCCTTGCCTACTTCCACGGTCGACCTCCCTCTAACCATCTGTAACCCAGCCGATGAATTATCCATACACGTCTTGACCACACCGCTTGCCTACCGCCTTCTCACCTTCAAAGCCAGCCCCCGACGCACGATGCAGATAGGGACGGTGCTTTCATCCCTCTTCACCCGCGTCATGGTCACACATATTATCCTGGACGGATTCGTTCTTCATGCAGTCACCTTTGCTTCGGGAGTGCTGATCATCGCAACTCGGTCACCAAAAATGGTTTCTCAACATGTTTCTGATCCTCACACCAGACAAAACCTTATCTTGTACCGGTGCCTCTGTCCTTCTCTTTTTGGTGGGTGGTTCGGATTGGCTCATCGTGGTGGACTGTGTAGTAGAGTAGCTTGGTTGATGAGTCTAGTACAAAACCTTAGGAACATCTCTCTCTTTGGCTCTTGTGGGTGACCGTCTCCTGCGAAACCCTTCATCCGTCATGAATCACAACTGAGGCCATCTCTAGCTTGCTTCGCATTTGGGTATTCTCTCTGGTTGATTGACGAATGGGCATGTCGCTACTTATCGAATGCAAGAAACATTGTTGGATTACCCTTGGGGTTCTTGTTGGAATTACACGGATGGTGCGTTTTATCAATTCCCAACAGCTTTGATCTATTTCTGACGAGTTATCAACAGGTGGCACATCTTCACGGCTATTGGAAGTTACACTGCTGTCGTAGTCGTCGACTTCGTCACGTCAGAGGAAGTTGTCGATGATCCTACACCGCACTTGGCTTGGCCTGTTCCCTTTGTGGCTCGACGCATGGCGGGCCCAGTCGAGCCATCCAAGGCAAAGGCAGGCTAGTTTTGTTGCCGTCGACAGTTGATGGCGATCATTCTAAGTTTAGTTACATACTATGATATCCTAGGTTTAGTTACATACTATCATCATCCTAGGTTTAGTTACATACTATCAATTCGAGTGACTGTGGCAAGTTTCGTCCGACGTTTGTTCCTAGCGGATGGTGCACACAGCAACAGCTAGGCTCCCCGGCAAAATAGATGAGTTTGTCTTGATTCAATAGCTGGTCTATCTGTAATTGCGATTATGTAAATAGGTTACCTTACTGTGAAGTCCCGCTCCCTCAACATCCTGCTCACCCTAACATGCACCCCTTAACTTCGACAGCTTCAAATTTCAAGGGCCTTGAACAACAACTTCCGAGACGGATCAGGGATGGACTATATCTTCAAGTTAGCAACCTCATTAATTAAGTCCAGGATAGTCATCAACTCACCATGTGCGCAAACTCAATGTTAGGATACCTCTCCGTGGCATCAATCAACTTCATATCATACTGCAAAATCGCATTGGCCAAGATCATCTTGATCTCATTCGCAGCAAAGAACCGACCAGGGCAAGCATGTCTACCAAAACCAAAAGTGAGACTGCTTTGGTTCACGCTGACAAATTGGTGCAACGCCGCCTTCTCAGCCGAGCCATCGTCCTTGGCCTGCTGTCGGAGCCTGTAGAACCTCAGGGGGTCGAACTTGTCAGCTCTGGGGAAGACTTCAGAGTCGGCACTAATTGCGACGGCGGGGATCTCGATTGTTACGCCTTCTGGAATCTTTTGGCCGTTTGATAGAGTGAATGGTTTAAGAACCTTGCGTTGGAACGAGGCTGCAGAGTGTCAGATAAGGGGTGTAAAATATGATGGCATTACTTACCCATTGTGGCAGGATGAAGACGTAGCACCTCCTTGAGGAAACTGTCCATCTTCTTCATGTTCTGCAAAGCTTGACTAGTGAAGACACCAGAGGTCTGTGAGAGAGCTTCGCGAATCTCAACCCGAAGTTCTTTTTGCACGTCAGGCATAGCTGCCAGATCATAGAATCTACAACAGTTAGTGTGAAACGAGAAGTAGAAGAAAAGGGGACTAACGCGTTGGTGGCAGTCAGCGTGGTCGTATGAATAGCCGCAAAGCTTAGGCCGAGCTGCACCTTGGCGAGATTCTGACTGTTCTTATCCGGGAACTTGTCCTTCCTGTCCATGAGCCACTGGAGCATGTCATCCGGCTTTTCAACAGACGGGTCGTCTATGGCCTCAGCCCTCTGCTTAACGATAGGGTTAAGAAAGTCCTCAGCCTCTGCGATTCTCTGATCCAGGCGCTTGACAGCGGGTAGCCTGGATGCAAGGAATGGTCTCAGCCAAGGACGCATCTGCTGCACGGCGCGTTGTGCACCCATGACTTCCATGGTGTAGTTAATGGCTGCGTCGAGATACTTTTCGGACCTGCAGAGCTCGGGGCCGATGAAGACGCGGCCTGATACCATGCCTACGATGCGGAGGAGGCTGTGGTGGATGTTGACTTCTGTCCAGTCATCGCAGGATGGAATGGAGAGTTGGAGGACTTCTCGGACCTCCTGGGCAATGGTGGGATTCAAGCGGTCTACAACTTATTAGAGATGTGGAAGACGGGTGACAAAGACACTCACTCAGCGAAGGCGTCAAATCGCCCTTAATGGTGTGGGGAATGATGGGAACCGATGTCTCGATCTTGGTGTACTTCGTTTCCATTGTCTAGATCAAATCCGTTAAGCCCAGATTCGTGCTCGAAAGTTCAAAGTTGTACTCACCTCATCAACAGCAGCATCCATGCTCACGACTGAATCAGGGAGCTTGTGCAATTCTGGAAGGAATTTGGGAGAAATAACAACAATCGGAGATGCTACATATGTCAGAGATCCGCAAATAGTTACTAGGTATCCTTCAACCTACATCTGCTGGTGGTGATCATAAAGACTCCATCTTTGAACTATATCTCTAGTCAGCTTGAGGTCCTCTGGGAAGGCGAGGTTGCTACCTTTTGGTATCCGTCAGAGTAAAGCTTCCTAGCCCCTGCTAGATACGCCATTCTTCGCTTTTCCGCGTCTCCATCTCCCACGACGGGCAGGCCCGATAGTAGAATGGTACGATTGATAATTGGGCCGAAAACAGTTGTGAGGAATACAACCACGGCAGCCAGTATAATCGGCCACCGGTCGACGGCGATGTCGATAAAAGACTGAACGTTTCCCATGATGAGCGGTATCCTGTGATGAGTGAATGGTGAAAGGAGGGCTGTTTGACTTAACTGCAACCGGGCAGAGACGACCTATTTATCACTTCTTCAAGCGCCATGACACGGACGTCTGATCCCCTTTCATACTTGATCGGCATCTAGAATCTCATCTCTTTCGGGGAGATCCCTACTCGTCGCCTTGTTGCGTCACCAACTGCCGTATAATAAGGCGAGTCTGATTGGTCAATTTTATCCGTCGTGACATATTTGGAACGGAAGAAAAGATTCCCATGCATAACTATGGACCAGACGGGAAAGCGGCAGGGGTTTGATACGCGTTTTCCTGAGCTACCGAAAGTCTAGCGCCTCGGTATCGCTGATGACATGTAAGGGGTCTTGTCGCTGATTGTAACAGTACGAGTCATGAATCGGGGTGCTACTATGTTTTGAAACTAATAATGATAATCAGGAAACTAAGCCCTGCGATGGGCGTACGTGTCCTACTAAAAGTAATACGTAGACAGTTGCCGTGTGCCGTGCGACGGTTAGCAGACCGAAAGCGAGACCGAGACCGATGACGGCGACGATCTTGAACCATCAAGGCCTGGCTCGTGCTTTTTTTGAGTTGCAGATGCTACACAACGTTGTAGCAACAGATGTAACCACGGTATGTGGAGCATTTGACGTCTGGGGGAGGAACTGGGATGATCGTTTATCGGATCGGGTTGACGGGCTGTATTAAAAGTCCGAACTAGCTGCAGGTTGATGTAGGCAATGTTACATATATATCAGCAGAAACTCCCACCGAATTCGACATGTGCATTGTCCGCATGTTGCACGGTAAATAAGTTACTGGTATCAGCAATGGCCCATCGAACCTCGTCTTGACAGCATCTGTTTCTCATTAGATCCACCGAGATTGAGCGAGAAATGGAGGTGTGAAGGAAGACTAAGCCATCCAAAGCGTGGTATCAATTGAGCTCCAAGTCCCAGCTGAGAAAGCAGGAGTTCATCTCAGGAGTATACGCGGATAGCGTCGTCGTATTGGAAGGTATTGAAGAAATAAACACCCACGCATTAAGTAAATACAACCACATGCCAAACACCTAGAGAGCACGGCGGATATAGGGTCTAAACAACCAAGGCGTTCCATTCAACCTCGCTGTAGCCGCTGGGAACATCACGAGCCATACCGACGGCGTAGCCCCAAGTGCTATGCGGAAAGACAAACAACTTGCCCATGGTAGATCCAGCCTCATCGGGGTAGCACATCCACTCAAAATTATCCCTATTACAGTTCCTCCAGGGCGCAGTACATGTGATCTTGCCTTGGTTAAGCTCACAATTGAGATAGGCGAAGTAGTCGCCAGCGACGTCAATGGTTTGTTGGTTGCAATTGACGAGGTAGGCTGTTCCAGCGGGTTGGCCGTTTTCGCCAAAGGTTGCGCATACGTATAGGGCACGGGTTGACGTCTTGAGGCGACCAGTCTCTGGCTCGATGGAGAAAAGCTCGTCGCTTTCGTCACCGGCTTCGTAGTCGAAGGTGATGAAGGGCGCGCTAAGGGATGCGGAGAGGCGCGTGTTGGCTGCAGGACCACCGCCACTGGCGATGACGTTGAAGGTTGGGATGGGAGGGGGGCCTGCGGAGGTGGTTGATGTTGCTGCTCCTGTGGTAGAAGTTGTTTCGGCTGCCGAGATCGTGGAAATAGAGAGGGTCGTTGAAACATCAGTCGAGACGGAAGCTGTGGATGAGGAGGCTTCGGTTGAGACGGTCGAGGAAGCTTCGGGAGAGATAGAGATTGTCGATGAAGAAGCTTCAGTTGCAAAAGCTGACTCGAGCGAGACTACAAGAACCACATTAGAAACGACTACACAGAACAGACATGAGGGCAGATGAAAGCTCACGTGTAGTAGAGTCAGGCCTGCAAACAGCAGCAACCACCATCTCCACAGAACAAAGGCCAAAGGCCACCAAAAAAGCGTTGACACGCATTCTAAAAAAAAACAAAGGTCAAAAAATGAGTGACTAAAGTTAAAATGCAAAGAAAAATCGCCGTGGCTTGAAAGAAATCGTAGAAAGACTTGAGATACTAAAAACTAACTCTGAATAGTTATTAGGGCAAAATGACTAGAGTTTAGGATAAAATAACTAGAAAATTATTAAAAGTAATTTAATAATATTAGAAAATAATAATACTATTATTTCTTCTTTTTATCCTTTGGTTTATTAATACTTAGATTATAAAGTTAGGATCTTAGCTAGGGCTAGACGTTTTAGTATATTAAGTTTTTCTACGACGGCGTGCAGGGGCAGAGTCGATAGGATAGTTTGGCTGTCGGAATCGATAGTTTGCTTCTAGCTCAGGGACACTCTTACGGGTTTAAGCCGCTTTTGGCACTAGAGGCTGGTATTCACGAGGGTGTTTTTGGTCTGATTGGCAAGACGACGAGTTTGAGGACAGGGGTCTGTCTTTATGTGATGCGGCTGATGGCGAGTTGGTTGGTCATGTATGTATTGGTGATGAAAGGTTGAGGATATCAGGGTTTGTGTGACGGCATCGCTCGAGGAATCAGCCACGTAAGGATAGAAAAAATAAGTCTTTGAAACAACATTGGTATCACGAAATCTATAGCCATAACAACATATCGAGGCAGGGTGCTTCTAAGCTCCGTCGGGTCTGTCGAAATGAAAAAAGCAAGCTTGCAGGTCTCGTCTTGTGAAGTCTTGGCATCCCAACAGAGACCTGGATGCAGAGCAGCAAGATATTAGCTTATCACTTGCAAGAACTCCAAGGCTTCAGTAAGAGTGTGAGTGTCATACCTGGTTAAACAAGAGAAGCATGAACAGGACGCAATCGATGCTGTAACAACCCCTTAGGCATCCAAGAAAACAAATGATGCACGTTATCTATCAAACAACAACTTGTCAATTCAACATACTACCCCTCCATCTCCCCCGGAAGCTCCTCTTCCCACTCATCATTAGCATACGCACCTTCCAGAGAAACAGCCCTCTTCCTCCCCCCACCCCCATACAGAGCCTCGAGCTTCTTGGCATCCATGAAGACATTCTGCATTTCTGCGCGTAGGTTCTCCTCGTCCGTGTCGCCGTCGCAGGCTCTGACTCTGAAGCGGACTACTCTTCGTCCAACGCCCGAGGTTAGGAAGGGTTTGATGCGGGAGATTACGGTCCAGGCGAAGCGGGCAAAGAGGTATTCTCGACTTCCTGAGACGAGGCATTTTATGGGGCGGTCTTGGTAGAGGGCTGCGAATTCTGATTCTCGGGCGTCGAGAACATGTAGGACGTATTCTGTGCGGAATTCTCCATTTGGTTCGCGGTGGTGTTTTGGGACGAGGGCAAAGACGCTTTGGTCAAAACACACGTAGAGATCCGCCTTCAGGGGGAGGATGTTGTGTTGGTCGTCCAGACTGTAAGATCCTCCACCATAAAGTCCCATGCCGTTCTTGTTAAACCATTGATGTTCTTCTTTGGGAATCAAGTGTGCCCATGTGAATGCGTAGCTCGTGTTTGTCACAGCACATCGTTTGTTGTGGAGGCTGAGTGACGAAGTTGGGGCGATCCACCAGTCCGGGAGTTTATCATGTGGAAACTGCCAGTCGTTGAAACAAGGCACAACAGCATACCGTTCTAAGCTGTGTCAGTTCTCATAGCTGTCAGAAAAGAAAGTCCATATTACCATCATCCTCAATAAAGAACCAATAGTCCCTTTCAAGCAAAACCTTTTCATCATCCGCCACTATATCCTTCCCCTTGTCATCCCTGGCGAGCCTTCCTTTCTCAAAAGCATTATTCGCAACAATCTGGCAAGCCGTAAGACCCGTCCGATAATGAACACCGTACGCGTTATCCTCGGCACTATAATCAACGCGGGGCAGGCAAAACAACAAGTTGAGGGGCTTCAGGTAGCCAGGATGATAGAAGCGGA
>JABCKC010001216.1:0-10292 GCA_013186395.1 Fusarium papillatum | reverse complement strand
GCCCTAAGCAACACCGTCATCTTCCCTCCAGGTCACAAACTCCATATCGAAAACTTCTTTGACGAACCGGTCCGGGCACTGTTCGACGTATTTGTTTCTTCGGCCCACGTTGGAATCCGCAAGCCGGATCCCAAGATGTATCAATTCGCCCTCACGCAAATTCGCGAACACGCAGAGACCTTCAAATGGCTGCCTCGGGGTCAGGGGCTGGGCTGGGATGAGGGAATCGATGCGGGAGATGTGGTGTTTTTGGACGACATTGGAGAAAACCTAAAGGAGGCGCGCAAGCAAGGATTTCGAACAATCAAGGTGAATTTGGGGAGGGCGTTTGAGGCTGTGGATGAACTCGAGCAAGTGACTGGCCTGAAGCTCGCTGGCGACCATCCAAAGATACCCGTTGAGCCGAAATACCACCAGGCGAAGGCGAAGATGTAAGGTAATAGAATAATGGTTTTGGAATTAGAAATTAGAAGCTGAGTGAGATGCGTTGTATCTCAAACCTTTCGGGCAACATAGACGTAGAGAATGTCAGACACTTCAATCTTGCCATCGACTGCAGCATTCTCCCACTCTTGTTTAAACTTATCTCGCCCATTGACTCTCAGGGTGTCCGCAATAGCCATTCCAGCAAGAGGTCCGTTCAAGATTTGGTCGAACTGCGCATCAGCCTGGTCGAGGCCCATGTATGTGCTGCCAAGACCCAAAGCCTTTTCCACAATCTCTACCTTTTCGACTGCAAAGCCCTGTCTCTCTAGTATCTCGCTAAATGAGTCTTTGGACTTGATCCAGGTTCGATTCGAAGGGAAAGGGAGGCCTAGGCTCCTGGCAACCTTTTCTACCAAGAGACCAGAGGGAAGGTTTCTCTCGTGGGTGATGTCGATGACGACTCTGCCGCCTGGCTTGAGATAGTCGCGCCAATGGGCAACGACTTGCTCTGGATGCTCGAATAGGACAAAGGCGTTTGAGCAGAGAACGATATCGAAGCTGTCCTTTTGAACGTGTGGACATCCAGTCAAGTCGGTAACATCGTGCTGAACCAGTGTGAGGCGCCGAGCTAGGGTTGCGTTGTCTTTGAGCTTTTCCCGCGCCTTTTCGAGCATGGCGGCTGTGACATCGACGCCAATGACAGTGCCCTGATCACCAACTCGTTCAGCTGCGATTATGGCGTCCAGACCAGTGCCGCATGCCAGGTCAAGGATGCGGTCACCGGGTTTGATGGGCACCACATCTGCGAAGCGTTGGCTGTATTCTGGGTGCCAGGAGTTCTCATAGTCGGTTGCCCGCGGGGTATACATGCGCTGAGCTGAATCAACCTGGCTCTCGAACGAAGTCATTGTATTTCTTTAGGTATGTTCCGGAGTGTATGCTCTTGGGCGATTGGGTTGAGGGGTCGACGGTCTCGCAGCGACAAACTCAATATTTGTAGTTCAAAAGTGTATTTGAGCGCACCTACAGTAATCAATATTCGACATGATTGACGGTGACTCGTCAAACCCGAGTTCGGCATATTATCGAATGAATTGACGCTTGTTCATGGAATTGATTGGCTTCTGATCACGACATTGTCTCTAGTGGTGGTTGAGTCATCCAGATATCTCTTTAGACTGAGGGAATTCCATCACTATCGGACATGCCTCTTATTCACATCTCAGATGCTGCTGCTGCCTTGTACAGATGCCGAATAATGACAGAATGAAAGTGGAAGAACTCAAGGCTTCTATTCTTGCGCCATCTTCTCCACTTTCCGCCCTTCCCGCAACGGCCCGCTCCCCCGTGCTGACGATGCCTTCACAAACGTCATCGGCTACAAGGAGATGGCATCTAGATCCGAGTCGAGTTTCAGCAGATGGGCTAACAATGTCGCAACGCAAGGCGCAGTCAGGGCGAATGTGTAAAAATATGCCTCGCGTCGATGCGGGTGCAGGCCTGAAGACCGGGGTACGACTCTGGGGCTGAATGGCTAGCCAAGACTCAGTTGCAACACACTCACAACTAACACATGAGAATAGATGCGAATTTTACTGAAGCTTCAATACTTCTATTATTATTTCATGGCTCTTTCAAGAGATAATTCAATACTCACATTCGGGATAGGAATGAAACCTCTACGTTAACAAACGCAGTCTCTTCTGATGAGAATCATTGCTTGAGCTACCTACCTACCAACCAACACCTGTTGGCAGCTCCCTCTCTGTTACGAGTCCTCATGCAGCCATCATGAGGGGCTCCACCCACCTGATCCCACCTCCCCATCCTGGCCAGCATCATGACCCAAGTCGAGACAGGTAGGAGGCCGCTTCGCCTCGATGGGCGCTTAACTCCTCCATCTGGGGTAGGGTAAGGTAGGTGCTATATATCGTCAAGTGTCTGCAGGAATGTTGGCATAGAAACCATCACCAGCCTCCCCTTTATTCAGTCCTTTAATACCGAGGACTATACTTTCACAATGGCCGCTTCTCCTTCTGTTACAACATGGCCTTCCACGGCCTCCGCTCTGCGGGAGCTACTCGAGGTGGATGCCTGCCACAGCTTGACGTGCCATGGCAAGACCCAGAAGAAGGGCAGCCCGCGGTGCACTGTTGGGATCAGCAAGGCCGACTGTAATAAGGCGGCTGGTCTGCTTAATCAGATTGTCGAACTTGGAAGCTTCAAGGCTGCTCAATCTATCCTCTCTGAGCTCGCATATCTGATCATGTGCAAGAACAAGAGGGTAGGCCACGAGGCCAAGTTTGGCCCCGTTCGGATCTCGGACTGGAGAGTCAAGCTTGGGTCAATTCCAAGCCCTTCTTCAGTCGAGGATGAGGAGCAAGAAGAGGATACTTCATCGGAATATGAAGCTGGGGATGAAACTGAGGATGATGATTCACCAACACCTCCCTCGTCAGTCTGTGATTCAGACGCTGAGACTGACGAAGAGACTTCTACACAAGAGGACACTCCAGACTTGGCCTCACAGACATCCTCATCCACACCCGACTCCCCAAAGACCACCAAGCAAGTCAAGGTCATTCACAAGTTTGAGCGCTACAGCATCACTCGATCAACAACATTCATCAACAAGAAGATCAGAAAGCTCTTGCTCCGCCCACTTCTAGACTCCGAGAAGCGGGTAGACGGATACATCTACACCTACACCTTTCCCGAAAGCTACCACGACGCGGCGCCCTATCTCAAGATAGGCTACGCCAAAGACGTGCAGGCGCGGATGGCTTGCTGGGAAAATCAGTGCAAATACCGCCCCAAGGTCCTCGTCCAGCAGAGCGCCGATCACTATGTCAAGATCGAGAAGCTCGTCCACGCGCAGCTGGTTAACCAGCGAAAGGTCGAGGCGACGGGCTGCCCCGTGTGTGACATCCGTCACAATGAGTGGTTCAGTGCCAGCTCGCTGGACGCATCTAGGGCTGTGAGCCTCTGGACGTCCTGGATGAGGCAGATGCCCTATGATGAAGAAGGGGAGTTGAAGGGCAAGTGGAAGGCTCGCATTGAGTCTCTTGACATGAGCGATTCTGCCTGTTGGGAAGAGTTGGTGAATGCTATTTATCTTGACGACGAAGATGATCTCTCAGAGGAGGATGAGTTCCAGTGGTCTACTGACGAAGAGTCTCACCACTCTGCAGAGGAGTATGAGATTCATGACAGTGAAGATGAGTATGATGATAAGAGTGGAACATATTATGATGAAGAATGATGATGGTATGAGACGATTGAGATGATGGTATGAGATGATTGAGATGATGTTTGTACGATGTACGCAGCAATGTCTAGATTTGGTTGGGTTGGATTTGTTTTACTATAGATTTTTTCCGTTATGATACCCATAGAGTTGATTTATATATTTGCATTTATATACATCACGAGATCCGATATGCGACGCATCGAATCTACTACCATCCAAATGGTCGAAAGTTCCATGCGATATCATTCAAAAGCCCTCCAAGGCGCGTCATGCCCACTTCATTTTCACAATCTCTTGTTCCCATTGTGTTCCCTTTCATAGATGGCATCTTGTCAGCATGTTCCCCTTCTAATCTTGTCTCAAACCACTCCTTCAGCAACCGCGTCTTCGTCGCCAGTTCCCCTAAAGTGCTATCCTCGACCTTTTCCTCTTCAGAGAGAATATCTCCCGCCTCGGCAACAAATTCTTGCATAGCCTTCATGTGATGTGCCTCTGCCTTCCCAATATGTGCTTGTATTTTCCTCAGCACGACGCTCAGGTCCAGGGCTTGCCGGGCGGCCTCGGGTTCCCAACCAGGGGCGTCGATGAGCAGAAGGCGTGCTGCCAGAACCATGACAAACGCAGCTTGGTCAGTAGTTGTAATTGAACGGTTTAGTATATCCTCTGGAGGAGAGGAGAGGAGAAGGTCAAAGAAGGAGCGTATGGCATCGAGACAGTTACGGAGGCAGATCAATAGATACACGAAAGGAGCGACGCCTTCATCTGGATGATCTGCCACCATAACGGCGGGCTCGTAAAGACGCACCAGAGTGTACTTGTGATAGAGCTGAAACATTTGATGATGGCTTACTGGATCATTCCGAGTAGCTACTTCAGCAAGACGTTCCAGATCAGCTCTGAAACGACGTCCATTGCCTTCGAGGAGAAAGGCGTAGGGTCTAGAGAGGGTGCGTTCGTGTGGTTCACCGAAGCCTTCTGACAATCTTTCGCTCATTTCGATAAATCGTACGAAATGTTCCAGGGCGGGGCTAGATACCGTGCTTTGAGAAGTTGAGATGTTGTTGCAGCATATGTCAATGTGTGCCGCGTCAAGGGGGTTGCTCCGAGACTGCTTGATCGAGATACTTGGAGACGTCAGTATTTGAACTTGATATATCCATGTCTTATACTTACACTGAAAGAATGCAGTAGAGTCCAAGAAGGCAACGTTGCTCATCCAGGGAATGTGTCTTTACTTCTTGTCGCATCTTTTCTGTCAGACCCGAGGTCCCCGAGTGGTTGGCGCTGCTAGCCTGCTCAGACGATGATGAGGACATTTGAGTAATCCTTAGCTTGTGTGCATATCCCAGACCAAGGAAAGCCAAGTTCGTGACCTGGCCTTCGTCAATGTAACAAGTGTGCGCCCTGTTTGGTCGAGTTAGCCACGAGGAACCTATTATAAAGGAAATCAACATCTTACCAAGCGGCGACAACTAACAGACCTTGAAGCAGATCCAGAGTCTTTTCTTCCTCTACCAGCATTCTATAGCCCAGATACGCAAGCGTATTGCGTTTCATCTTGACAACTCTTGATCTAGGCAATGGTGAAGCAACAAGCATGATGGCTCTGAACAAGAAAGGCTTCTCCCTGTATAGATCTTCGGCTGTCACATCTTCCTTGACAGTTACAAAAGGAAAGTGCAATGTATGATTCTGGCGGAAAACCGTCAACGCAAGATTTGCCTGAGACCATGAAAGCCCAAACGGAGATTGAGGAGTCTGGGCGTTTGGTTGAGAATCGACCTGTTTGGTGTTCTTGACCAGGCTCCCAGCATCTCTTTCATGACTCCCAATGCCTTCAATTAGTCAGTTGAGGCTCTCAATTATGGAATTGTGTTTTGTAAGGTAGAAAAGAGACGGTACGCACCGTTATTCTCATGCGCCCCTGAAGCGGTGTTTTGCTCTAGGGTAGTCAAGCTGAATCAACATCAGATACCCAATCCGAGAATTCATCTTAGGTAGTTAAAAACATACCTGTTACTCATCTTCACCCTCCTAGGTTTTCTCAAGCTTCTAGTAGTCTGAGGTACGCACTCGATCTTCATGCTCAGGCACCTTTACCACGTCATCAACATGATATGGACTGTCAAGGTACACTGGGAACACTCACCTATCACACAGATGACGCGCAGCATTCTCTTGCTGAAAACGACATCTCGCCTTGGCCTTTACACAAGGGACACAGGATCTGAGCCGACGCGGCGGGCTAGAGGATCTTTCTGCCATGGTTGGCAAGTGATTTCGAGAACATGCTTGGGTGATGACAATGTCAGTCAGCAAGTGATATTCATGGATTCGGACCAAGCTTAACCCGGACTGACTTGGAGGGATAAAAAATACTTTGTGTTCCCCTTTCAAACTGTGACAATCGAGGTATTTTCTATTACGCACTAACTGCACAGCATCTGGCTTGCCACGCCGTTGTAGAAAAACTTAGGATATTAAAAACCAATCCTAAATAGTTATTAGGGCAAAATAACTAGATTTTAGGATAAAATAACTAGAAAATTATAAAAAGGAATTTAATAATATTAGAAGATAATTATATTATTATTTCTTTTTCTTACCCTTTGGTTTATTAACGATTAGACTGCAAAGTTAGGCCTTTCTGCCATCTTAGCTAGGGCCGGGCGTCTTGGTGTCTCAACTTTTTCTACAACTGCGTGCTTGCCTAAAACTAACATCAACGCTTTTCGGTTCAACTGTTTGCATCTCACTCATCGTCTCGCTATCGCTTCGTGCTTTTATTTGACTTTCCTAGCCCCAAGTATATATGAGGCTGGAACCTCTATACCTTACCGTCCACATACCTAATACGCGCTGGACTCTCAACCACGAGAAAAAGAAACTACAATGTCAAACATGTCCTGTGAGCCATGATACATAACGAGGAACAGTGCCCTGAGACCGGCCCAGGCCTCGGCTCCCTTCCTTTTCCTCCCCCCTTTCCTCTTGCCTTGAAAACGCCAACGCCAACGCCAACCCTGAGTCAAACTGTAGTGCTATCTGTTTGCAAAACACATTCTTCCAGACCTGGGACAGATCCCCTATCCCTATATCCCCAAACGCCGCACCCAGGGTTCAAATTTCCATGGGGTTGCTCTTGCTTCTCCACTCGCACATATCCGCTTTTTGCCCCTTGCTAATCGTCGTCTAGGATTTCGATCACAGTCGCTCGTGCCACCGCGGTGGATTCAGACCGTCGAGTATCGCGTTTGGTCACTGTCAGAGGTCTTGGCCCAGGTGACTCGTCATCGTCAGAGTCATCTGGCTCCTCCACAGCACTCCAATGTCCCGTGACATCTATCGTAATGGCCTTTGTCCGTGTGTCGCCATTGGCCACCAGAGCCTGTCTAACACCGGCAAGGTAGTCGTCAACCCAAAGGCTGCTGGGGCGGGCATCCAGACCGCAGATTGGACATTTCCACACATCCACCAGTGAGGGCTCGTCCCCTACTTGCAACGATCCTCCCCCTTGTTGTGCCGGTTTCTGAGGCCGTGTCTGGAGCCACGTCTCCAAGTCGAAACACTCGAGGTGCTGGCAATGAGCCCCTCGAACGGGAATGTTGAATCTGGTTGCACTGAAAGGGTCTGCCAATGAGACCGTGAGAGTCTTATCCTCAACGATGACATCGTCAGAGTCTGAGCCACGTAATCGTCCTTGTATCTTTCGCTTCGTATCCTCCATTGGAATTCTTCGTCCTGTCTCGACCATCTTCATGACAGAATCATGGCTGATAGTCTCCACAATCTCAACCGCCATGAAGTATTTGACGCTCAGTTTTTGATTTTGTGGAGTCTGAGGAAAACTCAATCTCACGCCGTTCTCGCCCTCAACCAAAAAATCAGTCAGTTCCAGTGGCTGATCCTTATGGAAGTGCTGCTTTCGACGCAACTCCATACATTTATGGTTGAGATCGAAAAAGATGTAAGGAGGCCACTGTGCTGCTGCCAGCACCCAATCTGCCTCTTGGACCGCTGTCTCATTGGCGGACCGCGCGCAGGTACGCAGTCTATATCGACAAGAGCCTTCAGAGTAATAACAATACGGGAGACCTTCTCCTTGAGTCTTCATCGCAAGCCTCCGCATATGATCTTCGGGCACGTTGAAACTGAATATCCGTAGGCCTGTTTGGGGCGCAATCAACATGGGCGGAAGCGCAAACTGTTTGATGTATTGGTAATAACGAGTGTTTGCCAATTGTGCAGGGACGCGTCGAGGGCTGCGTAGGCCAACCTTGTGCAGACCAACCTGGAGTGATACTCGGCCGTACGGGCTCATTGGGTACTCTGCCTCAGGGATTGGTGCGAACGACCGACTCGACGGAACTGGTCGGCGTGCAACAGGTGTTTGGTATGCTTGATGCTGCGGCATCAATGCTTGTACTGGGTGGGGGTAGTTTGGTGAAGTGGGTGTTAACGCGGCATGTTGCATGTGAGGAAGAGGTTGGACTGCTTGATGGGGATGCATCATCTGGGTGTGAGGATGTGCCATTGGGGTCGGGTTCATGACCTGGCGAGGGCCAGGTTGCGGAGCCTGTTCAATATAGTGAGGCTGGATCGTCGGAGGATGTTGTAGGTAACCCCCCTGGGCATTGGGAACTGACTGCGACGGGTATGCGATAGAGTTTGCTCTTCTTTGTAGAGGGATTGCTGGTCCATTCGATAGGAGAACAGGAGCCTGGAGCTGACCCTGGGAAGCCAAGACGGGGGTTTGCGGGGTACTCTGAGATCCATTCCTTGAATGTGATGGTGAGGGCCCAACACTGGCCGCCCCGGGCAAGGACGGTGGCTGGATTCGCGGGGAGTAATAGTTGGTAGTGGGTGGAGGTGGAGGTATTCGGGGATCGATTGGCACATAGTTAGGACCAGACCTTCGAGGCTCCTGGAGGACCGGACTGCCTGGTGGAGGATGCTGGTTGGTGATTACCGGACTTGACACTCTGCGATCGCTAATCGAGGGACGCGGGGCCAATGCGTCGAACTGAGGTATTGAGGGAGATTGTGCCAATGCCGGCGATGATACCACTGTGTGAGATGAGACTATAGGCGACTGAGGTACTGAGCGTTGTCCAAGTCGTTCAGTTATCGGGGCAACGTGAGCGATAGCGAGCATTGCATCTATGCGTAGGAGGGGAGGTTAGTAACCAACAAAACTTTAAAAGGGATAGGCAACGTACTAGGTGGGAGTTGTTGCTGCTGTCGTAATTGTTGATGCTGGACTTGAATCTGGTGACGTTGATGTTCTTGTACTACAAGACTCGAGTACTGGCCTATGACCTGAGACCGAGCTTGGTTGATCTTCTCAGGAGGGTCGCCACGATCGGCCGCAGCAGCTTCATTAGCCCGATCCTTTTCAAAGATGTCGTTTATCGCATTTGCTACAGGGCCGTCTTTAATGCCGAGCCATCTGCGACTCATGGTAAAGAACATGGCCTGTAGCCCTTGAGAAGGACAGCGAAGTATCTCGATCAGCTCGCAGGCAAGAAGCGGATGCATCCGGTTCCCAACGGATTGAATGAGGCCATACCAATGCGATGAGAGATGGGTCAGAAACGTGCCAATCTCCTTGGCCAGGGAGGATGGATGAAATACTCTCAAGACTTCCGCCAGAGGAACAGGAAAGTTGGCAAACCATTCCAGATGAGAAACCGACATGGCTTGGTTATTCCTGAGGACGGTCTGCAACGTTTCAAAGGAGCCATCAACCTGACTAGGGTCGACTAGACCCTGGAACATCTTGTGGACTGGAGCTTTATCCAAGGACCAGGCACAAAGGATTTGATGAAGTGCGATGTAGAAGTGATCGGTATTTGCACATGCTTCAATCAAGATCCTGTAACGAGGTTTCTCGACATTGTCATTCAGAAGTCCCGCGCTATCGCATCCTTTCACGCGGCTAGTAATGGTTTCTTTCCATTGCATAGACAGGGCCTGGTTTCTCAACTCGTTGGGTGTGGCCGGGCCCTGAACACGGGCGCGCTTCGCCCGATGTACATTAGAGGCAGGTCCATTGGTCCTTGCCCTGGGATCTGAAGGCGCAACAACGTCGACTTGCTCGTTTGCTGGCAGGGATGCTGGTCGTACCGTTGCTTGGCTGACCAAGGTAGATGGAACCTGCTCGCTAACTGGAAGGGATATCGGAAATGCCCCTGCTTGATTGACTGAAACAGACGGGGTTGAGTTAACAGTCATGTTACGGCTCGGTGGTTCGGTTGGGGGTGGACGAGGAGGCGCGGAATTCGAGATTTGCTCTTGGAGAGCCGGAGCTGTATTTGAAATGGGTACTGCCCCGTCTTGGTCCACGCCGTTAGGGAAAGGGCGCCTCGATGCTGTGCCCTCGGGGTGGCCGGTTGACACAGTGTTGGCGCAATCGTGCTGGTTTGCAACATTCGGGCTCGGTGCGTCCGTCAGTGCTGGGGAAGGAAGGACGGTTGAAGCTCTAGAGAGTGAGTTAGCGGGAAGAACAAGTCTAAGAGCGCTTATGCCCATATATTGCGAGCTAGACAAGCTAAGGCTGCCAAGCGACACTAGGTTATTTTCCCCAGACCTAGCATGACACAAGGCCTGGTTGAAG
>JABCKC010001211.1:0-18771 GCA_013186395.1 Fusarium papillatum | reverse complement strand
CACACAGTCCCATCTTCGATAAGGCCGAATGTCCCATCCTTGCTGCCATTGTTGATATCGATCAAATCCGAGAAACTATTGAAACATGTGAGAATCGTGTTTTCTAGCGTGCTGTTGATAATACTTACGACTGATCGGACAACGGTTGGTGATGCCAAGATCTCTATCTGGGCTTTAACCGAGATGGTGCGTGACATTGTGAGTTTGCACTGTATCGAGGTGGATTCTTGGTGGAGTAGTAGGCATGCAACTGAACAGTGATGAAGAGCGTAATAAATATCTAGAAGAAGAGCGTATAGTAAATTGGTAATGATTCAAATGATATCTTCAACTTTCGAACCCCGCTCTCCGGGTGTGTCTCATATATCTACATCTTTTCACTTGGGATGCACAGTCGAGGCACAGTAAGGCGAGAATTGAGCGAGAGCCACGTGACCTTGCTCAGTCAGTTCCTCGCGCGATGCTCGTGCTACTCGGCCAACTCTCGGTGCCCTTGGTGCAAGAACTCAGAGGGGAATAGACGATATAAAGAAACTCAATTCCAGTGAAATGAATCGAGATCATCACTCACACTCACCCTGAAGCAAATACACCAAGTTTTTACCACTAAAAGACATTTTTATCACACATCTCTCCCACTTCTATTAATCTTACACGAAAATCATGGCCAAGACTGTTGCATTCCTTGGCGCAAGCACTGGCGTGGGCCTGTCAGCGCTCAAACACACCCTCGCTGCAGGCCACCAAGCCGTCGCACTTTGCCGAACGCCATCCAAACTCTCAGCCATCCTCCCCGCAGAGTCAAATCCCAACCTTCGCATCGTCGAGGGCAACGCTCACGACATTGATGCCGTCTGTCAAATCCTCAAGAAGGAGGATGGCAGTCTTGTTGATGAGATTGTCTCCACTATTGGCGGCAAACCTGTTTTGAGCAAGTTGAGCATCGACGATCCGAATGTTTGTCGCAAGGGCATGGCTGTTTTGCTTGATGCTCTGGCACAGCTTCGATCGCAGGGTGTTACAGGAAGACCCTTGATTGTGGCCTTTAGCACCACGGGCATGTCGCGTTTCGGACGCGATATTCCCATTTTGATGATCCCACTCTACCACGTCCTACTCAAGGTTCCTCACGAGGACAAAAGGATCATGGAGGATAAACTGGCCGAAAGCGGCGAGGACTTTGCCATTGTTCGGGCGAGTCTGTTGGTCGATGGTGAAACTGAGAAGGCGGTTCGTGTCGGCATTGAGGATCCAAAGAATGGACGCGAGTCCGACGCGATTGGTTATACCATTTCTAGGGAGGACTCCGGAAAGTGGATTGCTGAGAATTTGTTGCTGAAGAGGGAATCCAAGTATTTAGGAAAGATTGTTACCATCACGAACTGAGGACTTGAGTGAATGGGAGAAGAAGGCCAGCTTGGAGAGGGGACCACTTATGGGCACGCTATTATTTCAAGATAGACACACTAATTGTATTAATCTGTCAATTCTACTCATTCTATTATATTCGCATTCCCTTTGGTCTTATGGAATTATTTCGATGATGTTGACAGCGTGAATTGAGCTCCAAGTATGAAAGAGCTGCCTACCCGGGACCACGCGGCAGGTGACGCCGGGCTTGAGTGCGGGGCTGTGATAGCGCTTATCGTGATGTCTTTGCCTTAACAGGACATATCAGAGGTACCTTCTGGATGTTATTCAAGACTAGAGATTTGGGTAAAGAGAAGTCTGAGATCCCCTGAGCTGCTAAAATTTACAAAAAGCCATACTTAAAAAGCATTTAGTAACGGCGAATAAGCCATGAAGGATATCAAGGGCTTCCGAGATGAGAAGGAATTCCTAATAGAAAGTAATGATTGTTCAAAGCAGATGCCTTTTCTCAACGCTTCACTGCAATGCCGCAATCCAACAGTAGGCCAGACTCTCAACTCGAAGAGGTGAGAGGACAATCTCACTCAACACCGAATTCCAGACATGGCAATCAGCTGACTGGTACTCGTACATACCAGTGAACAAATTCCCCTCCAAGCCAACCACCAGCCCCAAGGGAGCATAATGTCATCGGCACCACCGCATCTCGCGTCCGCCTCGGCTTCGGCGGCCGAGAAAAGCGCGAGCTCGGCCGTCCCCGCGAGGACCGCCAAGCTCCGTAGCTGCGTCGTCTGCCGCAGCCGAAAAGTCCGCTGCGACAAGCTCTCACCCTGCTCAAACTGTCGTCGAGCCGGTATTCCCTGCGTTGTGCCGTCGAATGACCGTCCGCCGAGATGGGCGCGTCGACTTGAGCGCGTTACCGATGGGTCGGTGCAGGAGGGTGCGGAACCGGCGGGTGAGCAGGTTATGGAGCGTTTGAGAAATCTGGAGGATCTGGTTAAGGAGCTTAGAGGACAGCTTGAACAGGCGAGTGCTGGGGCTAGTCCTGCTGGGAGTGGCTCTGCTCAAGGTAATTCTCCTTCTGAGGGGAGGCGAGATGCGTCGAGTCCTTCAACGTCGACCACTTCGGATGTGCAGAAGTACTTTGGGAGAATGGTTCTGCAAGATGGAAGTCGGGCGAGATATGTTGCTAGTGGCTTCTGGTCTCGTATCAGTGATGAGGTATGCAGACTCCCCCTACCCTCAGATGATCGAGGATTAACGGCTTGACATAGCTCGACGGCTTGAAGATGGACACTCAAGGATTGCCCGGCGACGAAGATGACTCTTCGGACGATGATCTTCCTTCAACTGCACCTTCCACACGAGAACTGGAACGGGCGCCTTCAGAACGTCACGCATTCTTATTCCGACATAACCTCACAGGTGCTGCTCCAGATGTTGCAGACCTCCGCCCACTTCCATCCCAAGTCCCCTTCTTGCTTGATATCTTCTCCGAGAACGTCAACATTGTCGCACGAATAGTTCACATGCCCACCATTAGAAAAATGATCCGAGAGACCCGCAGTTCCGGCACAAGTCTCTCACCTGTCAATGAAGCCCTGATGTTCTCTATATACTACGCCGCCGTAACATCTATGGAAGAAGACGATGTCACGACCAACTTTGGCTCGACCAAGGCAGAGCTTAACCTGAAGTTTCGATTGGGCTTGGAACATGCTTTGGCAAAGGCAGATTTCCTGAATGACCCTAATATCGTGCTCGTCCAAGCCTTTGCCATCTTTCTCATGCTTGTGCGGCGTCATGATAGCCCACGATACGTGTGGATGATGACGGGGCTCTTGATCCGAATGGCCCAAGCTCTTGGTCTTCATCGGGACGGATCGAGGTTTCCGCACTTGACACCCTTTGAAGTGGAACAGAGACGAAGACTGTGGTGGATGATCTGCGTGATTGACGTTCGAGCGTCCGAGGATCAAGGCACCGAATTCACGATATCTAGGGAAAGCTTCGATACCAAACTGCCCCTTAATATCAACGACGAGGACCTTGACCCCGATACCAAGGAGACGCCTCCTGCACGAGAGTCCCTCACTGACATGTCATTCGCACTCGCCATGCTCGAGCTATCGGACGTCTCGAAACAGATCATGGCCTCGCCTGGTCTAAGTCTCGACGATCAGACCCGTCTGTTGGATGAAGTCTGCGACAAAGTCGAGCACGGTTACTTCCAATACTCAGTTGAACGGGGCGACATTTTACACTGGGTGGGCATTACGTGCCTCCGCTTGATGCGGTCTAAGTTGATCCTCCTCATCTACCTCCCCGCTCTTTTTGCATCACCAGATGAGCGTTTCTCTGAAGAGGTTCGAGATAAACTACTTGTCGCGGCGATAGAAGTTGCCGAGTACAACCACGCTTTGAACTCTGAGCAAAAGTGTCGTCAATGGCGTTGGATTTATCAGACATATACACACTGGTATGCTATCGTTTATCTCATGATAGAGATATGTCGTCGAAAGTGGTCACCGGTTATTGAAAGGGCGTGGGTCGATTTGCATAGCAGCTGGTTGATTCCATCGCAACATAATATGTCTAAGCACTCGAGAGTTTGGGTTCCGTTGAGGAAGTTGATGGCAAAGGCGAGGAGGCAGCGAGAGATTGAGCTTGCTGAGATACGAACCACTGGGGTGCCCATCGAGGAGCTTGAGCAACGCGATTCTCATGTGCCTGCACCTGCAAGCTCAGGGCCGTTTTCAACTGGGAATGGCGAAGAGTCTTTCTCAGACTACTGGAGAAAACTTTTCACTGGCTCTGTGGACTCCAGCAGGCAACCCCAGCCTCCTTCGGCCGGTGGGCGTGGGTTCGAGGTACCAGACGTCATGCAGAGTCTTGATGTCCCATACGGAAATTCTACCTCTGCCGTTGACAACACATGGCAGAACATCAACAACCAACTTGCATCTGCAGAAGGGCAACCAGGACTTCAAGTTGGATCTGACGGTGCGCAGCCGGCTTCAAATATGGAGTTTGAAAGTGAAATCGGGGGACAAGCGACGGATTCACCTTGGTTGTGGACAACGACTGGAGATGCGGGCACTTCCTTTGCAGACATGGATGTGGCCATGGAGGTTGATGATGTGAACTGGAATTCCTGGTTACAGTCTGCTGTTGGTATGGAGTTGAACCTGAACTAGATGGATCCTGCTTGATTGATGATGATTGTTACTCCTCTTATCTCTTTTATTTCTGCTATCTTTTCCTTTGCACGACGAAACTCGAGGCTAGTCTTGGATAATAGCGACCATCCTGGGTACCTAGAATAACACATAAGGCATCTTATAACGAATATAAGTAATATGTGCTTATTCAGCTATCCCACTTTGTGAAATTGTACGCAGCTATGGCATCATGCCTTGGTGGGGATTATCATTCAACGATTAGTGGATTGTGATGGTTCAATGGGGTTACGTCCTCTCATGCTCGAATGATGCCATGATCTGAGGACCGAGGGGGAAAGGCATAAGTATGCGAGACATCTCGGCGGTTGTTGGAAAATATTGCAAATAACAATCTGGTTTCTATCTGCCTGAGCCTATCTAGACTATCTACCAAAGAATCACCCATTACCAACAAATATGGCTATCCAAAAGGTCGCAGTTGTTGGTGTAAGTTAACACGTCTCTCCCTGTTTGCAGCGTCAAATCTTACAACTCATCAGGCCTCAGGTACTCTCGGCACCAAGGTCGTCGAGGCTCTCCTTAAGGCCGGCTTCGACGTCACAGCCATCACTAGAAACGAGTCAACAGCCACGTTTCCCGAAAAAGTCACAGTTAAGAAGGTTGACATCACCTCTGTCGACTCCGTCAAAGACGCAATTGCTGGTCAGCATGCAGTAGTTTCCACAGCGGCAACGGCAGCCGCTGCAAACCAAAAGGTTATCATCGACGCTGTTATTGCCGCCAAGGTTCCGAGATTCATTCCCTCTGAGTTTGGAATTCCATCTCGAGAGTATCGTGATACCAAGATTGGTGGTCTGCTGGCACCCAAGATTCGCAACACGGATTATCTAATTGAACTCGCAAAGCAGCATGAGTGGTTCTCCTGGACTGGAGTCTCCAACGGGCTGTTCCTGGACTGGGTAAGTTTCTCAAGTCCTTGTTACAAATAACGTTGCTAACGATTGGTGTAGAGCATTCGAAGCGGTAGAAGTTTTGTCAACCTTAAGGATCACAAGGGCACCATCGTTGACTCAGGCAACGAGCCCTACTCTACTAGTACACTCGGCTTCATCGGGCAAGCCGTAGCTGCCGTCCTCAAGAAGCCAGATGAGACAGCAAATAAGTACCTCGACATCGCCGGCGTGGTCACCACACAGAATGATGTCCTCCGGATCGCTGAGAAGGTGACGGGAGCCAAGTTTGAGATCTCGCATGTGAGCGGTACCGAGCTGGAGAAGATTGGTGATGAGAAGCTTGCAAAGCATGACTACAGCGCCTTTGGGGAGTATATTCAGCAGTTCTTGTTTGCTGATGGAGCCGGTCACGGGCTCAAGCCTGAGAAGAGTGCGAATGAGCTTCTGGGCTTGAAGGAGGAGGACCTGGAAGCTTTGATCAAGAGTATTGCGGATGAGCAATAAGAGCCTTGCAAATGGCGTCCAGATTTATAGCTAGGAAAGAGAAACTTGAAATGAAAGGACAAACATTCTCACTCAAGGCTCCTTCCTCAAGCTTTGGATCCTCAAACTGTATTGCCCCTGCACTGACGTCCGGATATATGTCAAACCGCCTCTGTGCACTCACCGGGATACTCTTCCTTGTACTCTCAATCTCATTTGGATGAAGTTCCCACTCAACAATCGTCTCCTTCTCCTCAGCCTCCACAACAACCTGTGCCATCGGATCCACCACCAAGCTGTGACCCCAAGCAACAAGAGTGCCCCTTGTGTCTCGAGCAGGGCCACATAGGACGACATAAAGTTGGTTATCTAAAGCTCGAGCCTGAGCTAGTAGACGCCAGTGGATGGATCCAGTAGCAATGGGAAATGCGCTGGGATAAATGAGAGCAAAAGCACCCTTGCGAGTTGCGATGGTTGCAAGTTCTGGGAATCGAATATCATAGCAAATAGCAACGGCGATCTTGCCATAGTCAGGGAGGTCGACCAAGCCGAGTTTATTGCCAGAGTCCAGGTACTCTGACTCATAATAGGTCACTCTTCCTGGGATGTCCACGTCGAAAAGGTGCGCCTTGCGGTAAGTCGCCAGCAAGTTACCCTCAGGGTCGAAGATCAGACTCGTGTTGTAGTGTTTCTTTGTTTGAGGGTTGAATTCTGGAATCGAGCCACCGATGAGATACACCTTGTTTTCTGCGGCCATAGTTGAAAGGGCGTAGAATGTTGGAGCCTCGTCTTGCTTGGGGAGCGACGGTAGTAGTGTCTCTGCATACTCGGAAAGGTATTGACTGCCAAAAGGAGAGTTGAAGTATTCAGGGAGAACGATGATCTTGGAGCCAGAGGAGGCAGCTTTAGCGACGTGTGCGGCTGCATTTTTGAGTATCTCGGCTTTGTCTGAGCCTTCGACTGGCTGCATGAGCTGAACGCAAGCCAGCTTCACGGGCTGTTTGAGAACCGGGTTACTGATAGTAGACATCGCTGAAAGAAGTGCAGAGCGACTATGTGGGTGACGAAAGATCGATCTAGCAAAGAGTCTACAGGTGGGCATGGGGTGAGGTGATAAGGGGAAGAGGGGTAGGAAGAGTGTCAAGTCATCAGAGTCGGGGTCTCGGGAAGTGTTCCCGATCTTCGTGCGAGACCCGATTGGTTACATGGTCGTATAACAGCAACAAAGACTACATGGCATTTCTTCATTCAGAATGGGTTATAGGTCATTTCGTCACATAAGTGCAACTAACTCAACAGACAATAACAGTTCGCGGCCACGAAAAGAGTAGTTTGTAGTATCTAGGGGCTATTCAAAGAGAGACAGAGGCACACAGGTCGGATAGCCAAGATATATCTTGAGATGGCGTGCAGTGCATTGTGGTTTTGCTGTCACAATCCCTCAACAACTTCAAACCTTGGTAAGCTTGAAAGCCTGGTTGTTGCCACCGTGACCAGGCCAGACAAGGATGGCAGTGCCGTTGGCCTTGTCACCGCCCGAAAGATCCAAGTAGCCGTTGGCGTACTTGACGTTGCGAAGCCTAAGTAGTCAGTAGGTGCTCATCTCAAATCATCTGGTCCTGCCTTACCTGACGATGCTGCCACTGTCGATGCCATCGACGGGTCCTCCCTCGAGGTACCACTGGGAAGCAGCATCCCACACTTCATTCTTGCCAAGCTGGACCTTGTTCTGGAGAGCTATGAAAGTTGAGTCAATACTGAATCAATGCAACACTTGATGAGGAGCACTTACCATTGGAGTACAGAACGTACTTGGTGGCGGTGTTCTTGATCACCACACGAGTCTCGAAGCCTGGGACGGCGTAGAACTCCCAGATCTGGTTGGTGTTTCCCTGCCCCTGGGCACTTCAGGGAGTCGACATGTCAGTATTTGCAAAGACTTGGGATTGGTGTGAACTCACTAGCCGATGACGGGAGGGTCCTGGCCACCGCCGGCGTTCTGGTCAACGAAGGAGCCAGCGCCCTGGACTTGGAGGGTGGCCTTGAAGCGGTAGACGGGGTCGTTGGAAGGCATGATGAAGTGCTGAGGCTTGAAGAAGTGTTTTGTGGTTTGTGGTCTGAAGTTTGGAGTGTGTGTTTGAATTGTGAGATGATGAGGAATGAGAGATGTCTTCCTAAGGGGAAACCTGGGCTTTTATAGATCTCGAGATACCTCTACACATGTAAACCACCAAGATGACTTCCCCTCTCCGGCATTCCTCAGACATAGCCCATGAATACCCAATGATCTCTAGACAAAGTGCCGAGAAGGTCTGGACCTTGACACATACGCAATCCTGGGCGCCGCCGGAAATGAGGCCATCCGGGTCTCATTGCGAAAGTAATCGTTTAGACTTGATGCAGGCGGCTTTGCCGAGAGCTATAGACCTTCGAGCTGAGACATACACGGACACGGTCTGGTTTTCCCGTCTGGCTGACGAACCAACAGCTGAATTATCGAAACCCTGCATCGCGGGGTTCAGAGACATGCATTAGTTGTGGAACCCCTCTTGTCTTGGGGGGATATTTTGGACTTTATTCACAAGCGAGAGAGACGACATAACAACTACTGTTCCCTTGAAAACGAAAATTTTCTGTTTATATATTTCAATTGATCCTTTAAGCAGTTTTCAAATTTCTCTTGGGTGTTTTTGGACTTCTGGCCTACAGCACATAGAACATAGATTTCATGGTATTGTGGCTTATCACGCAACAGCCAGCCACCAGCAGCCAGTCATCCTGCAGCCAGACTCAGCTCCAAGAAAACAAGCCACAAACAACCGCCGTTTCCTCATCTGTGAGGTTGCATCAGACATACAAGGACATCTAAGACACTGAGCTCGCCTACGACCCTATGTATGCTGGCGTGCGGTCAAACTAGAGACGCTCAGCTTAGCCACATCACGCCTGTTGAACAATTTAGGCTTACTGTCCGAGACATTTCAACATTCATGATGCGAATGTCGTGTGAGACTAGTTGCTATGCGTGATTGAGGGGGATAATGAGGAGTGATCACCTCTTCGTTTAGCCGCTCTGGACTATTGCCCAGGAATTGGAAGTGCTGACATCACATGCAATAGTACGAATCAATGTGCATGATTGTGTCAGTTATTTGATCATATGAGTCAATAATGTCCAAGGGCTAGAAAAGACTGCAGAACGGGCTGGTGATTGCATCGTATATGCGTGATTCGGATGCGAGTCGCTAGTAATCACATGGAACCGTGTTCAATGCGTCTTGGCAATACTGCCTCAGGTATCATAGAGGGAAGTCTACTTGGTAAAGGAAAAGCGAAGAAGAAGAGAGAAGTACCTGATTATCTTGACCTACGAGTTGAATGGGGCATTAGCATAACACGCCAGCCCTAGCTGTGCCACACCGTTGAGCCTCTTCCAACCTGACGCCATCAGCTTGACTACAGAAACCTGGAAGTAGCCCTGTAAAATGTCAATTGACTAACTATCTTCATGAGGGAAACGACTTGGTATAATTGCGCACCAATTAATCGAAATTGGTAATGGCAAGCGTATTCGCTAGTCTGCTGGGCAAGAAGTTAAGAACACACTGCTACTTCTGTGATGCTTTACTGGATAGGTACATAGCCGCCCGTCAGCGGAGCAGAAGTTTTCTATTCTACTACCTATATGTGTAATCCAGCCCGCCATAGCTTCATACAACGCTTACTTGAACGTCCGAATAGACTTCCATGTTCGCGCTACCTGGCCAGTCGTCTCATCTATACGCCTGTCTTACGCCCCAAGTGCCAACCGAATACGCCAATACGCCAAGGAACCCAGTTCGGAGTTATTGCCGTCACTAATCCCGGGCATCGGAGACTTGTTAGAGACCGATTATCCACTCGTTTCATTGATAAAAGTTCAGCCTAGTCAGGCACCCATTTTTCTCTCAGTCGAAAAGGCTCGGCTCGAGCCAGGCACCCGTTTAACAAGGGATTCATTCCCCTACTTTTTGGATGCCTATTGTCAGATCAGATTCCCCAGAGCGGAAATGAGGCTGAACTTGCTGAAGAGCGTGTTGCCGCGTCAATAAGGCGAGAAAACTGTTGGTCATTGCGCAATGAATTTGAAAGCATTTGTGTTTGCCAAGCTTCAGTCGAAAATCGCAATCTGATCTGCATTGTCTGACCACTGCACGGTATATATCCAGCAACGTCGCCCGTGTTCTATTCAACCCAACACATTCAATCTTTTCCTCTTATATATATCCCCTTTCTGTGCAAAATGCACCCCCCAACGTGGTCCTCTCTCTTCTCAGCAATAGCATTTGCAAACCTATCAACATCTCAATACACGGCCCCCAGCTATGCGAACTTTTCAGGACCCGACGGTCAACTTGTAGACCTGGGCTATCTCCAGGTTCAAGGAACTCGACTGACCTCGTCGACCGTGCCCATCAACGCGTGGCTGGGCATCCGATACGGCGTAGAGCCCACTGGAGATCGACGCTTCAAACCCCCGGTGGCCATTGAAACTGTAGAGTCAGAAGGAAAATTTGATGCTACTTCGTTTGGTCCCATCTGCTATCAAGGATGGCCTGGGTGGTCTCCAGAAAGCCCCGAGGGGAAAGAATTTCAAGCAGCAAGCAATCATTTTGGAAACCGTCAAGAGAGCGAGGATTGTCTGCTGTTGGACATCTATGCTCCAGGTGAGCCCGTGTCTGAGAGTCTTCCTGTGCTGGTTATTATTCATGGAGGAGGCTATTTGGCGGGAGGAAGCACAACTATTCCATCCCCAGCCTTCATGGCTTCAGCGCCAGGCCAGTTCATTGTGGTCAACATTCAATACCGTCTATCTGGCTTTGGGTTTCTTGGAGGCGCAGGAAACGAGACGCTTAATGCTGGGTTACACGATCAACGACTCGCTCTAGAGTGGATTCAACGTCATATTTCTTCATTCGGCGGTGACCCAGACCAAGTCACCATCAGCGGCGGATCAGCTGGTGGCGGCTCAGTCATTCATCAACTTATTTGGAACGGTGGAGAGGAACATCCCCCGTACCGAGCCGCGATAGCCGAGTACCCTTGGGTGCCGACCATCTTCAGCCCTAGCCAGCTCGAACAGCAGTATCAAGAGGTTTTATCTACTTCAAACTGCAGCGATCTTTCGTGTCTACAAGGCCTGTCTGCAGGGGAGTACAACGATGTCCAGAACAAGGCCCTTTTATCTGCCAACACTCTATATGGAATGTTTTATTTTTCACCTGCAATCGATGGTCGCTACATCCAAGACTATCCAACGCGAGAGGCAGAGGCGGGGCATTTCGCCAAGGTTCCCATCTTGACGACACGAGACGGCAATGAAGGCTTCGCGTTTACACCACAAGACATCACCACCGAAGCAAAGTATCAAGATCGGGTAGAACAGCTTTTCAACGGTGGTGCAAACTTCTTTGGCCGACTCCAAGACTACTATCCCTCTGAAGCGGTTGGTCCATTCGCCTACAAGGGAACACAGCAAAGGGTAGAGTTCGTCACTGGAGATGCTTTTATTCAGTGTCCATCCTACCGTCTTGCTAGTTCTGCCGCCGAGGCTTTCTCCTTGTCTGATAAGCAAGGTGCTGGACCTGTTTACAAATTCATCTATGGGTATCCGACTTACGATACTGCCTATCACGGAGCTTATACTGCATTGGTTTTCCCAACCCAAGCCATTTCTGCAAACGATACCTCTGTACAGGCAGAGATTGGTCGAAAGCTTCAGCGTTACTATTCATCTTTCATCATCAATAGTGACCCCAACGTTGGCCTTTCATCATCAGATATCAAGTGGCCTGAGTACGGCTCGTCCAGCGAGATTTTATATATCAACTCGAGCACGCCGATTCAGATGAAGGATATTGATGCCGATGGGCGTTGCGACTTTTTGCTCTCCAGAGTATCCGTCACAGCCAACTGATTAGGCGTGTATCACTTCTTGTAGCGTACTGGCTCCGTTATTTTCTTTCCGAAGTTTGCTGTCTTGTATTATACATAATCTTTTTGCAAAACTTTCTTAAGACATTAGGGTAGAGATTTAGAGCTAGAGATTAGGCATCCGCTTAGACATAGTTATCTAGCAACTAGCTTCTTATATAGCTACTCTTCTATGTATTTATCCGACCTACTTAACCTACCTTAGCCCTGTAATTAGGTCACCCATAACTTGGCGTAATAGCTATGCAACCTTGTAACACCAAGGGCAATGGGCACACTTCTGTTGGAGGTAAGATGGACTCACTGTTCGTACATGGGCAGGGGAACTATGCAAAGAGTGAAGTCACTGTTACCTATTGTCCATGTTCTTGTTCTAGTATCTTGTGCAACCATTCACTGCTGTGTCAACCGAAACCGCTGTACCGCCGTGGTGCTTCCAAGCTCTGTCCTGCAGGGCGTTGACCGCTAAGTACCAACACATCAGGAGATAAGTAGCTAGAAGACGCGCCATTTTCCTGTCTGCGTTTCTCGACGGATGTCGAGGGTACCCGAGACCTCGCCAACATATCCGACGGAGACATGAGTTTGTTCAAGTCCGCAGCCAAGGAATCATCGTCCATCACGTCAACACTCCCCCTCCCTCCCTCCAACCAGTCCAAATTCACTAAACCCTTGATCCTGCGTCTCCCGAGCAATTCTTCCAACCCTCTATTTTCACTTTCCTTGACACTTCTCAATGACCCTGCTGCCCTCGGGCAACCGAACTCGACTTGTTTCCCTTGCTGGCGCAATGTAGACTTACGATCCTCTAGGAAGATTTCCATGAATTGAGCGAGATTCTGGAGCTGAACTTCAGAACCGCTGGCTCCATTGGCAGCTATCTTTAGTCCGTGGAAGACGCTAGGCACACGCTGTCGGCACCGAGTCTCTTGGTCGGCATAATATGCTCTGCCCACAATTGTCCAGGAACTTTTCCCGCTGACCTGGCAGGCGAGAAGAACTTTGGAAGTCTCAAACTCGAAAATGTGCAAGTCTCGTTGCGCATCATGCTCGGTTGCATCGGATGAGAGGTAGAGTTCGTTCCCTCTTGAGTCTGACCTGAAAATTGCCGCCCCTGTCGTGTCCAGTTGTCTGTGAAATGACCATACCCCAAGCTTGTAAGACCGCAATGACATCTCCAAGGGCTCTTGAACCCACTTGAAGAAGCTGGGAGATCTTTGGGATTCGGACTCGATGCTAGACTCCAGCAGATGATGCGGCCAGGTCAACTCCATGGCTTCAGCGGTCATACGAGCAAAGTGAAGGCGACTGTCCATTTTCACTGCCCCTTTTCCTGCCCAGGCAACCAGGGAAAAGAATGTCTCCTCCTTGCTCTTGAGGTAATCGGCAGTGTATCCGCACTTCGACGTGACCTCGGTTGATATGCCTAACAAGGCGAAAATCCGATCTCGGCCATCCTCACAGCCAGAATCTTTGTAGCGCTCATAGAGGGTCATGAAGGATTCCTTATCGGTCGGCCAGCGTCTCTGCGAGCGAATGAGTCCAGTCATTGTGCTCGAGTGGAGCCTATTCATGGTGCTCCAGTAGAGTTCATTTGTCGCACAGATCATCTTTGTTTTCTTGTCATCGTCTCCAACTACATCATGCCGAGCCAACCTGGTCCAGAGGTCCTGACTCCACAACGTGTCATGGTACAGAGTTGGTCTGCACGCCGATGCGAATGTTGACCACGGAATCACTTCGCTTCCGCAGAAGAGCTCGGCATCTCGTGCCACTGTGATTTCCTGGACGATCCAGATTCTTGTCCAGTACCTCCTCTTGGAAAGGTCGACCAGGCCTTGCCACACTGTCGGTCGATCTCCCAAGTAGGCAGCTCTGGATTCCTTGTCCGTGCAAGTGCTCAACAGGCGGATGGTTCGTAGGGTGAAGTCGCTGTTCTCTCGTGCGTCGCCTAGCCACACCAAGACAGACTGTGCTTTGCGGTAGATCCGGTTCATCAGCTGAACTTGATGGCTGCGTTCGTAGTCATTGGCCTGGTCGATGCAGATGGAATCACACCATAGGTAATCATGTGAGGCACGCGCTTTGAGACGTGATAAAAAGTTGAAAAGATTGGATCGGATCTCTGTTGGCTGGCCCATGACGTAGATGAGCTCCGAGGGAGACTTTGGCCCCCATTCGTATGACAGCGCGTGATAATTAGGAGCAGTGTTGATGTCAAAAGTACTGATCGTGTAATTTATTTCGTCACTGGAAGATCCTGGCGTGATCCGCATGAGGCGGATATGGGGCTGGCCTGATAGTAAAGGATGCTTGGTGTAAATAGACATGGTCAAATTTGGTAGTTGTGAAGATGAGAACGCTGGGTTGGTGGACTTTTTTGACGGAATCAGATGGACTTGACCTTGCGTGAATTGCTACGTTGGTGGAGAGTTGGTGAAGAACAGTGGCGGATCATAAGTTAGATGGCTTGAAATACTCACCTGTTCGTAGGTGGCTGTGCTATGAAGTGTAGGATGGGTGCCTAGCAGAATGCCTAACCGGCGCCCATAGATGCCTTAAGGCGCGCAGCGTGACTTTTATACCTCATTGTACCTAAGAGAGGGGAGCTGTAGTGGTTTTTGGTTCGTAATTATCGGATATTTAAACTTATTCTCTTCTATAATACATCATACTAATGTAATAGTCATGAAAAGAGAAGATAAGGTCTTATTTAATTCTCACGTGGTGCCTAAAGGCGGGAGTGCTGATAATAATTTACTTAATTCACGGGATTCTATATAAGTCTTACTCGCCTAGGCTCAAGGTCCTTAAAGAATGATAAACCTCCCGATCTAAAAGGCTTCGACAGAAACGTCCCAACCCGATAATACTCGTCTGGATTTCCCGTGGGATGAATGAGTAACCCATATGCCGTTCTGTTGGCTGGATCCTCGGCCTCCTCAGCTGTCCACCCCTGGTCAATAGGTGACCCCGAGCCGGACGACGCATAGTTAAACGACTCCTCGGGATCATCCCCAAGCGTCAAAGAGCTGTCGGAAAGGCGCGAAGAAAAGTAGTTTGCATCCGAGTTCCGTCGTAACGTGCTCCCAATTAGCAGGAAACTGATGGGAGTGACGAGCTCGGGGATCTCGGATGGCGCGAAGAAGTGCTCAACAAAGCAATCAGTTTGGATATGGGCGAAATACTCTCCATCCAACCGAACAGCATCTTGCGGAGCGGAAAAGGCCGGGTAGACTTTTCTGTATGCTATCCTTGAAGATCCGACGTACACCTTGGAGGTCATCTCTAGTGTGCCAGCGCTCACTTCACCAAACTCGGTTGAACCACGCGGGGTGATGGTGGTGGCTAGATCCGTGTATTCGGGCCGGCAATCAGCCATGAGGGTTGGATGGTCCAGGCTGAACAAGAAATAGCTGCGTCGGCTAGCCCAGCTCCACGAAGGCGCGATATAGGGAGAAGGTCCTTCCAAGCTCTGCAGGAGGTCCTGGTAACCGATCTCGATTGTATCCATCAAATACCAGTTGAGGCCCCGATGCAAATCCTTCTTCCACAGACCGATCAAGTACTCATCATCCAGCTGTTTCTGGAATAGAGCTGCAAGACCGGCAACTGACGGAAGAAGATCTGTTTCCCGCGTGAAATGGGCTCTGTCGGGGTTGAGTTGGGAGACTGTATGATCCCACTCCTCGTAGGTGAATAGCTTGTCACCCGGAAGAAGCTTGTCGCGATCGAGCATGCGAAAGTCTGCATCATACGTGTCCGACTTTCTTCCCATGGATTCACTGAACGATGGACATTTGAAGTGAATGTTTCTTTTTGAAAACATGAGCAGGCGGGTTGCTGTGATGCGTTCCTGGAACGTCCATCCTCTCTCGAGCCAAGGGCTGATGACGAGTTCTTCTCCAATGGAAGCCTTGTAGAGGGGAGAGTATATCGCAAAATTGAGAGAAGCGTTATTGTTGGTGCCAGGAATGATGACTCGGTCGGTCTTCTGCAGATATCCCTGCTCACAGTTTAGAGAGGCAGCGGCGGCAACTGTCACGTATGCATTTCCATAGATGCGCTCCATGACAGCACACTGTTGATCCCAGTCTGTCGACACATCCTGCAGGATACACAAAGCATCCACCCAAAGAAATGGGATAGACAAGGCCCTCGCCAGGGTCACCGAATCCTGAATGGCCTCTGGCAAGAGAGACTCTGGAATTGTCTGCAGATGCTGCGAGAGGTTGAGGCTGGTTGTCTTGAGCTGCTTACTAGCGTGAGGCTCGGGACCCCAGCAGTACGTGAGGGCGATGTATCGCGGGATCTCCAAGTCGGGGTTGACCATGTCTTTAGTAAGGACCAGCCGTAGTCCATCTGCTTCAACTTGGATCAGTCGGTCGGGAATAAAGGTCTTTTGTGGATTAATGTGGTCATGGGAAACACATGAGTCCATTCTAGACTTCATCCAGTGTACAGTCTCTTCACTGATGTGAGATAGAGGCGGTTGAAGCCCACGAGGTTTCGCAGTATCATCATTCTCGGTTGCCGTGACAGGACAGTCAAGATGAATGTCTTCCTGGCCGTCTTCTCAGTCCCTTGTTAGCTGCCGTTTCGACATTTAGAAGTCCTGTATCGTACCATGTCTAATTTTGATTCGTAGAGCCCTCAACCCATACCCATGAGCCTTATCTGGGCCGAAAACATGGTGAAGCGAGAGGCGGACAGATGTCGCTTTGCCAAGAGTCGGCGGTTTATCTTCAATATCCCACCAAAAAAGAATTCGTCCAAGAAACCGGCAGACGTCACAATCAGAACCATCAAAGATCTCATACAAGTTGTCAGGAGCCCGCTCGACTTCCCAATCCAGGTCGGTTTCTTTCTCGACGTTTGCAGAAATGTCCTCCGGTGATGCATCTCCCAGCTGAAACACGGCGCAGCGGTTGCAAAGCTTGGCGTATTGGTGATTAGAAGGAATGGAGGTCGCCATGGTTAACGTGCTTGTGTTCTAAGCTATCTTCTTCTACAATGCTGACGATGTGGTTGTCAGATAAGGCCTCATTCAGCTCAGCTCCCACGTGACGTCCAAAGGCGGGGGCGCCAATATCCATCCTTCCACTGGGCACTTCCCTTGAGTCTGAAGTGCAGTCGTCTGAAGGAAGTGGCTTTGATGCAGTTCTATGTGGTCAATAAGAGTATTGATCTATTTCTCGAGTTGATTCCTGCTGCAGACTTACTCGATAACAGAAGATGTGTCTGACCAAGTTCAATCCAACCTTGCTCAAGAGGCATGTCGTTCCGCTCACGTTGAATAATGCGAGGGCAACCTGTGTATTTAGATCGGATTTAAAGCATATTTCATTGCCAGCACGTGTTAATAACTGTGTTCCTTATCATTGCTGCCGATGGCTTCCTCTGCAAGTGTTAGCAAGTTTAGGCATAAAGAAAGACCATTTTAAGGATCGCTCGTAGCTCTCTACTTGGCCCTTCATTCCTCACATTATATTATGTTCAATGGTTATTTAGCTACTGAATATTTACCAATTCGCTGTGATATTCTATCCCAACGCCGTAACGTTGCTCTCCTCCCCGTATTCCTCCCTCGCTATAACCCAAACCCTTACCTTTGTAATCATAGCCTTCCCCCCTTCTACTTCCTTACTTCTATAACAATCTTAAAATGTTACCCAAGGCTGACGCAGGCGTGTACTCTCGCCCTTTGGCTCACGAGGGAAGACTAAACAGCGGCCTTTCGCCTCGCAGGGCTCGCCACTCAATAGTAGAACGTAAAAGACCCCAACATCCAGCGATAGTCCAGCCCCAGGCTCTAGCAAAAGCCTCTGTAACTTCCCAACCACTTGGATCCCAAGATTCACGCCAAACAAGAATACCGGGATCATGATCTGGAATGCGTCCGCGGAGGGCATGGCAGAGCTCCTCCTCATCGAAGCAGTCCAAGCCTGTTAGGAACAAATTGTCACGCATCTCAGGAACAGGAATTAGATCAATCCATGGGTGATGTAATGTGGTGCATTGGAGATCTGTTGGTCGTAGACCGTCTGGAAGTGGTGTTGATCGATGATGGTCTGCCGGGTTAAACCGTGACAAAGCATTGTGGCCCATCTGTTTGGACGAGAGACCCAAAATGTCCATGTTGACCAGTAAAGCTCGGATAAAATTGAATTGGGATAGGATGGGCAAGACTGTGAGTTGCGGAGAGCGCGTCATATAGAGCTGTTGGGCAAATGCCTCGAAACGTTGAAGGATGATCCGATCATGCTCTGGTCCGGCATTAAGAATATCGAGTCTCTTAACGGCGACCGTGACGGCTCTTATGCTAGAGTCCTCCTATCTCACCGAGCGAGAATCACTTTTGAGAATGATCTAACATGATCCTGCAGAAAGAGGAGACTTTCAATCATATCAAGAAGATTAAGCTCCCTTATACCATTATCGACGTTGGCTGGTGGTACCAAGTCAATCTTCCGCGCCTCCCATCTGGCCGCATCGATTATGCAGTCATGGAAACCTCAGATGGCATCGCAGTCGACGGCAACGTGCCGGTAGCGTTTACCGACATGCGCAACATTGGCCTATATACTGCCCGTATCATCTCTGATCCTCGAACCCTCAACCGCATGGTTTTTGCGTATCATGAAGTCTTGACTTTTAACCAGATGTACGACATAGCTGAGAGGGTAAGCGGCAAGAAGCTCCATCGCAAATATGTAAGTTCATCTGCTATCTTTAGATTAGTCTTGTGAGCTAACTTGTCGTGAAGGTCCCCGCGGAGGAAATTGAAGCTCGATCTTCATCATCGGTTA
>JABCKC010001207.1:0-16846 GCA_013186395.1 Fusarium papillatum | reverse complement strand
GGTACGGAGGATATACCCGTCGCCGCTTTCACACCGTCATTGATCTATATTCTACTACATATGCCAGAATACGTGAGTGCACCGTAGGCAGTCCAGGCACGTAGAATTAAGCCCCGGCCAAGTCCTTGAAGAGGCATCAGCGCTGTAGGCTAGGCTGTCCAGGGTGTCCCCCAGAGGAGAAAATACCATTAACCTCTTGATGAAGACTTAAGAAGTAGGGCAAAGGGTTAATAAAGCGAATAGGGAAGAGCCTGGGCTTTTCCTATGGTCTTCGAGGCAGCGAAGCCGTTCTTAGAGAACACCGAAAAGTATGACGAAGATGATCACGGCGGCCAACATGATGACAACCCTCACAGCCACGGTCAACCTTTGCAGCAGAAGCAGCGTTAGTGCTAGCAAAAGTAGCAATAGTAGGGACACTAACCCGGTCGCTCACAACGCGATTTTGCGCATGAAGATACTCAGGCGGGGACTCAAGTTGAGGGTGGTCATCGAGCCGCACCAATTAAACGAGGATAATGAACCTTTTCGCAAGTCCTAATATCACGACAGGGAGATTTGGAACACGCCTTCTGATGGCTCTGTCCGGATGTGGAGGTAAGCTGGTGGTAGGAACGCAATAAGGAACTCCGTCTCTGAAACCAGTTAGGTCGTGTGGCTCGCGATTTAGCTTCTAAGTTGAGGCCTTTGCGTTTCGTGAGTGGTACGGCCGTCATTCTATTTCCACTTCAGATCGAGCTCCTGGAAGATTTGAAGGGACGTCGAGGGCTTAACTTTTAGAATCTCTCCTGAGTCAGCTTGTGGTTTCTTTTGAGTTGGTGATATCTTGCATGGGCTGTGGGCACGCAGTCGTAAAAAAAAAACATAAGACACTAAACCAACCCTCAATAGTTCTTAGGGCAAAAATAGCTAGATTTTAGGCATAAGAATTCTAAGAAAATGATCATAAGTAATTTAATAGTATTAGAAAATAATAATACTTTTATTTCTTCTTTTTATCCTTTGGTTTATTAATGCTTAGATTGCAACGTTAGGATCTTGGCTGGGGTCGGCCGTTTTGGTGTATTAAGTTTTTTTTTACGATCGCGTGGGGGTACTTCACCAGCATTCATTAGATGCATAATTTAGGAGTCTGTCGTCACGGCAGTAGGGGATACATGCATAGCTCACTCGCTTGTTTAGAATTCACCCAGTTTTACCAGGTCAAGCATCCAAAGACTTGCTTTGTTGAGGCTATCACGGCGTCATTTGTTACGGTTGTAAACCTTACTGGAGAGTTGTTGTGCCATTGAAGCCTGGGTATAAGCTTTAGTTGTGTTACAGCTGTGTTATTTCCGTTGGGTTGCTCAGAGGCCTCCCCCCACCGCCCCTTCGAGCCCTTGACCAAGCATCCAAAGACTTATCATCCCGGTAGCCAGCCCTTCCTTGGGCCTCCATGTAAAGACCTGCCATCCATCCCGCCCATCAACTGGTAAAATCATATGAACTCAATTTTGTTCCATCCCATCCATGGTGAGTGCTCCTGGGCCTGCCTCTCTAACCCATGCCGCCAGTATCACCCAATTAATCCCGGAAAATGTCGACTCCGAACTAACCCCATTGAGTTTTCGCTGCTCTGTGTTTGAGAAACGACATGTCGAAGGCCTGGCTAACCTCTTCCTCCTCGTTGGAAGGACCAGCACTGGTCCTTCGAACCTTAGGCGGGAGACTCTCCCTGTCAGTCAAGGAAGATGCAGTTCGGTTGAGGGCGCCCTTTGCCTTCCCCATCACGGTATGGATCGCGTCTCGGATTCTTGATCGACTGCGCCGGTCTCTGCCCCCTTCGAGCTCATGGATCCGCTCTTCGAGCTCATGGTCCCGCTCCTCGAGCTGGGCCAACTTCTCTGCCATTTGCGTGACCATATTGCAGAGACGGCTGTTGTCACGGGGGCCATTCTTGTAACGTAGATCCTTGCTCAAATCCCAGCCATATCGGGATGAAACCACCCGAGCGATGTAGGACAAGGGCGCGTTCTTGAGACGTCCCTCGTAGACACCCGCCACGAGAAACTAGTTCTCGTACGTGACATTATGCCACTGGCCCATCGAATTTGTCGTCTCGCATCGCGGCCACGATACGGTGACGAGAAGGCTTCGATACTGACTCGCTGTTGTGATGGAAGAGTCCCTTCTTGAGTCGCCGTAAGATCTCACTCGCAACGTGTTCTGGCATAGAGTGGCGGTGATCGTTGAACATCTGACAGAGTCGAGTGGCACTGGTGATATCCTCGTCTTGGACTGGACCTAGGGGGAGGTCTGTCTCCCACCGTCAAGAGGGTTGTCGAAGTGGTGGGGGTGTTGCTGAGCAGGAAGTCCTCATCGCCCAATGACATCGTTGTGTCGACGTCGGGGGGCTAGAGAGTTAAGGTTCATTAGCCAATGAGAAGTAGGGAGATGTCAATGTAACACACCTGACATGGTGGCGGACGTTGATGTGATATGAATGGCCATATCCCGAATTGTTTGAGATGGAAAGTGAATCGAACGAAATTCGATTTTCGTTCAAATGAAAATTAAATGAGGGAGGGAGAGAGGGTTAAGAGAGAGGGGAAAGGTGCAAGAGGAGTACGTACTCTTAGGGTTAGATTTCATTCACTGAACACTTTATTTGCTCGGCTATCTAGATAATACTTACAGTTCGCTCTCCGGATTCATTCCAACACAGTTTCGCTACCTAAGTTTAGTGGCATAAACGAGAGAGAAAAAAATTCCTCGGCATCTCCTAATTCTCTTTATTCTGAGCTCGCAGAAGCGTTGATCGCTGCATTTTGGCGGGGTTTCTTTTCCCCGGGCAGCCCAGGCTCTTGACATTCCCCACTCTTTCTGCCCTGTGGCACCCGGGACCTGGTTTAGTTCTGCACACCACACGCATCCACTGGCGTGCGCAACACCAATCCTAACATCCCACACACCCCGAGCCAAAGGCGCGCCACCCAAAATGACCACGCTCCAGCGAATCAGGGCGAGCCGCGCTGAGCCCTGCTGGACCTGCTTCAGTGTCGAGTTTAATGGCATGCTTGAGAAACTTCGGCGATCAGAAGACCCAATCGAATGGACAGTACAGCCTTGTGGCTGGAGAAACGAAGGTAGGTGCATCTACTGTTCTGACCACTTGAAAGAATGCACTCGGTAAGTGGATAAACCCCAGCATTTGAACCCCCCCTTGCTGATGCTACCTTTCAGGATCCCTGGTCTCCTTGAGGGAAACTTCAAAGATTTGACGGACACCATCGATTATTTCCGAACACTCATCTCCGCACCCGGCGGATCCCCGACGGGTTATGCCCTGGGCGCGACGGTCCAGACAAACGTGATCAAGTCTTTGGTGAAGCTCGCTATCGGATTCGAGAGCGTTGTAAACGCCCACAAGGGGGAACACAAGATGCGAACCGGGACTCAGCAGGCTCACAAGGTATGTTTTCTACTTGATCTTCTGTTGTTGTCTCATATCCTAACCTAGTTATTTCCTCTAGCCCCATGCTCAGGAAGAGTACCAGGCCAAAGTCCACCAGCACAGACGCGACCCGTCAACTAGAGCCCTTCAGGTCTGTTATTCCCGTCCTTCTGCCGGATGGAATTGTCATGACTGATATTTGGTTCTTATCTAGCGCCACACCTACCCGGACGACAGCCTCATCAGACTCACACGAAACGACCACGAGTTCTACGTCTGGTCAAGTAAAGTCTATGAGTTTTACGATGAGCTTACCAGCGGCCTCGAGCTCGGGCTGATCCCCGAGGAGGCAATCAGCATTATTGTCACCCATATCCCGATCGTGCGCCCCTACGCATCAACCCCCCTGCCAAACGCTGTCTGGAGCGAACTCATCACCTTGATGAAACGGCATTGGGAGGAGCTATCCATGATCGGGGGTGATGACCACACAAATGATCAAGGCGGACGTGCCGACAGTGGCTTCAGAGACCGTGACCGTGTCACAGCATCCCCTGAGCGTCCGACCAAGAAAGAGCCAGCCTGCACCTGACGATGCAGACTCGTGGGAAGGATGGCTTGATACTAAAGTATTCAATCGCTTGGTAAGCCAAAGATGACACCCATAGCATTTGCCTGTCTACTGTACTGACTAACACCCTCGAGCATCCCTCCCGGCACTCGGATGGCCGATCAAATGTCGAAAAAATGCGAGCGATAGTGCGGGTTTCTTCTACCTTCCGCTGCAGTCACTGGGTAAGAATGAGAAGACGTAAGCATGCCGTTTTGTCCTTTACTCTTACAGTACATACTAAGGCCGTGTCTATTAGATTGTCTTAGTTGGGAATGCTATGACTGCAGATACAGCATCTGGGTGAACTTCTTTAACCCTCTCCGGCATCCCTTGATGAAGGGCAACAGTGACGGATTTGCCCCTCAGGAACCAAAGACTGAAGATGATACAATGGTGTATGTCCGGGGATGATGGTTACATGGTTGGCCGAGGCTCGAGGCCGTAGAGGCGGATCAGACCAGTGAACCGAAGAGAGGTTTGTAGCCTGGGTTACATGATTGCAAGTACAGTAGCTCTCAAATCATATCTGGGTTTTCCTGGGACTGGACTTGAATGGAGCGCTATACTTTGTGCGTCACTTACAGCTCCCCGCGACAATACTTCTCCCATTAGTAAAACCCTGGCCACTCTGGAAAACTTGTTCCAGTGTCCGAACGTGGTTGGCCATGGCCTTGAATAACGCAGTAGTAACTATCCATCCCTTCCACGCTCTATAGGGCAGACTTTACGATGGGCTAGGATAGTGAAATAGCCATTCAGAGTACATGTACCAACGGTGTGATTCATTTATATTAATCTCTATATCTCTACACACGTGTCTAGAATGGCCGTTGGCGATGAGACCGCTCCAGTCGACCTAGTCAATTACCAGGCAACTGAATCAACTTGTAATCCTCATCCAGATAAAACCACTGGTCATACTTGGCAGGCCTCTCAGCAGCAGGCAGAACATTAGACTTGACAGGAAGGTTAAACTTCTTGGTAGCATCCTTGCTGCGGACAAAGCTCTTCTTGTACTTCTTGGTGCTGGTCTGGTTGTAGTTGATCTCGTTGGAGTCGACCTTGCCTCGGACGAGGTCCTGCCAGTCACCGTGGCTATCCTTGATGGTCTTGGCCATGAACTTGGCGTTTTGGTAGTCGCCGCCTACGATCTCGAGGACTTCATCGCCGCGAGCGACTTTGTAGTACTAGGGACTTGTTAGAGAGGCCCTTGGTGTTGGGGTTTGGGACTTACGGTGAACCAGTTGTAAAAAGTTTGAGCCAGACCAGGTCGGTACTTCTCAAGATCCTCGACGGCTGAAAAGATTAGCTAGGCCATATCTGGGAAGCGTCACGACTTACTGTCGACCAGAGCTGCAAGGGGGTCCTTGGTGTCAATGGCAATGACCTTCCAATCAGTCTCGCCGCCCTAGGAGAAGGTTAGATTGTGCTTCTCTCAATCATTTGGAAGACTCACATCGTTCAAAGCGAGACCGCCTAGAACCTTGACCGACTTGACCTGGCCGACATGGGCAGGGCTGTGACATGCATTAGCCATGAACCTCAAGGACGCTCAATGCGAACACACGCTTCAGTGATATCGAACAGGTCGATAGGGTCATTGTCACCAGGGTAGCCAGTAAAGTCATGATCGTAATTGGGGCTCTCCCAAGTCTGGGGGATGGAGCCATAGTGGAAGGGGTAAGACTTGTGAGGCCAGACACTCTCAACAAAGCGAGGCTTGTCCTTCTTGTCATCATGGAAGATAGGGTCTAACGAGAGTCAGCGGTTGGGTCTTTAGTGAGCTGGATGAGGAACCTGACTGAGAGGCTCGCTGCGCTTGGTCTCAATCTTGCCATCGGTCCATCGAGGGATCTCAACAACGTAGCTCACGATGCGGTTGTTGCCCTTTTCGGGGTACAAAGGAACATCATGCCAGAAAGAGATGGGTTGGCCATCCTTTTCAAGCCACACGCGCCATTCCTACTGACTGTCAACATCATCCCGATCCTACAGAGACAAATACTAACGAGTGTGTTTCGGGCTCCGACCTCCCGCAGACTAAGAGAGTCATAGTCAAAAGACTTGGACCGGGGCTCAATGATCGAACCAAGAGCCAGAGCAGGCAGCAAGGCCAGATGAAGAAGCACAGAGGTAGCAACCATGATGACTTGTGGACAGCTGTGAAGAAACTCTACGGCTGATCTGAACAAACTTTACAGTTTCACCCGGCGCTCGGGGGTGTTTTTAAGCTTGTCGGGAAGATCGCATCGGGTGCATAGCTCGCGTGAGATGACGCCTCCGTAGCACAGGGCTTCGGTGAACGAGAACGGGAGAAGTGGACACCGGTAGCCCGGGACCCGGACGCCCGCCGAGAGCGACGGATCGTCACCCCGGCCGGGCGCAATCAAGTGTAGGGCTCCAACGGGGAGGCAAAGGGGGAGCACGTGCCAGGGGGTTGTGTCGATCACTTTTGAATGGGTCCAGTTGACGATCTTACATTGAGGCACGTGGGACTTGGGAGATGCTGAAAGCAGTGTCCAAAAGGGTAGGTGCTACTGCAGGTCGACCAAAGAGCTGGAATTGCAATGAACGGCTTTAATTCCATGATAAGCCCGAGTTAATTCGCTTCTTGGCTATGTGAATCCATCGAATTATTTGAGTACCTGGGATAGAGATATGGTGCGGACAAAATCCCGCGTCAGAGTCCACAGGTGGCTTCTCAAGGTGCTTATGAGGACTTTGTCTAAAGACTTGGTTAAAATGTGAATGTTTTATGACGAGAATAGCTTATTTTGATGATGATTTTACTATAGTATTATCGAATTTTATAGTGATCTTGTGCTGATAATGCGCGAGACTTTTCGTTGTTCTTTGCGAGGCAGAGGGACATCGTGGACATCAAGCTCACCCAGCCAACACAAGGAATCAGGTGTGTAAAAAGCCATCGCCTATTACCCCCGTCGAGGATATTTTACCTTTCGCAGAACCTTCTGTAAAAATCCAAGAATAGAATAGACCGAAGGCGCATACACGGCACTATTATCACTCGCCTAGAACTTGGTGACACCAGCGACGCAATACTTGGTCAGCCAGTCCACACTGAAAGGGGAGCCGCTTGAATTCATGAAAATATGTGACATGCAGTCCAACCCGTTTTGAAATATGGAAGTGCTAGAGATATCGCCAGATCTTAGTGTAGGTGATAAAGTCAGACAGGCCGCACGATTCTGCGAAAGTGAACTTGTCCTACCAGTCATTAAAGATGGTAAGCCAAACTAATCTTTCACATACCGTGGCCCAGCACTCCAACCAAAATATTCGGCCTCCTTGTCCAGCTAGAGGTATTTATAGAGTGGTCGATTTATACACAAAATGGGGCATGTGAGTATAGTCGTCGCGGTATTGACCTAGACGAACCGAAATCCCACCGGAGTCGATTATCCCCGAGCCAATGTAGACCCTGGGTCGACTTCCTGGCTTTTTGAGGATAATAGCGTATAGACGATCGATTAACCACTCCGCCACTATGCCTTGAACTGTTATTGAGGTGGCAGCTGGGCATAGAGAACCGCTAGTAGCTGTAGCGCAATTCGACGGCTCAACTAGTATCCGCACCCAGCGATGCCTTTAGTTAAGCCCACTTGATCGCCCTGCTTGGCTCACTACATCATCCTCTGATCCGTCATCCAGCGCCGGTCTCCACCCAGAGCGGAGATCGCTCCGGAACCATCGTAGGGCAGTCCTCGGCAACCCGGGCCAGACTTTATCACTTACCTTAGGTAGGATAATAAATATTTATGGATGAGTTAGTCATATGATAGAGAGTAGAGTGTGAGCATAAATGGATAAGTATAGTATATGAAGTCTTCTGGCACGATGCCAGCTCAGTATATTGACTTAGGAGGATACTCTCTTAGGAACTGACAAGTCAACGAGACATGTGCAGAGCTGGCGACTTACGGCGTACCGGCAATAGCAAAGGAAGCTGAAAGTAAAGGCTGTATGCTATAGCTCACCGTCTCGGTATGCGTAGGGGCTTAGTCCAACCAGACAGACTAACCCAACTAAGCAACCAGGGCAGAGTAATAAAGGATAAGGTATCGGAAAGTAACCACTGCACCAAAAAATAGGTGCTACACCTATAGTTAGGTCCAGCGGCCCTTTTAGGCCTTATAGCTCTTATTTAACACGCCCCTTTAGCGTAGCTACCTTAGGAGGCATACTAGTAGCTCAGCGCGGGGATTTACTCCTTATTTTCCGGGTTAGCCGCCCCGTCTTCAGGGATTAAACGCTAGGTCTTTAAGGCAGGCGGTCTAACTATTTTTAGTAGTTATAGGCATCGCTCCGCAATAATGCCTCTAAGACTCTTAATTATCGGAAAGTAACTACTATACTAAAAAATAGGTACCGCACCTATAGTTAGGTCTAGCGGCCCTTTTAGGCCTTATAGCTCTTATTTAACACAAGGGCCCCTGGGGCTCTTTGTCAGTTCCTTTCGTCGTCTCTCGACGAATCATAGTGTCACACTAAACCCACCACACTAAATGGAGGCGTGGGGGTCCCCCGGAATGTCCACATGATGCAAACTTTGAGCCGCCACCCTCAACAACAATTCAAGGCGTGGTGGCAGAGTGGTCTAATGCGATAGACTCGAAATCTATTCTCTTCGGAGGCGTCTGTTCGAATCAGGCCCACGTCGATTTGTTTTTTGCATTTTCTTTATTAGAAATAGTGGTATATGTCCCATCAGTTGGTGATGTTGATTTTTTGGCGACTTCCCTTTTTAGAGCGATATCTCTCTCGGTAGCACTTATTATTATGGAATATCTACTCAAGCTAGGCCTATATCGATTTGTTTTTTTGTATTTTCTTTAGTAAAACTAGTAGTATTTTATCCTGTGAGTTTGTGGTGTCTTATCTTTTTAGTGATATTCTTTTTTTAGTGGGAGTCTTTTTTTTAGAGGTGGGGCGGCGGGTGCGATGAATCTTAACGGTTATCCCAAATAAGAAATTTTCTGATACATCCTAAGCTCTCAGTATATTAACAGCATCAATAACAGATAAGGATACAAGGCGACAATAAGTACCATATTGCTACCCATCTCAGTAGAGACAGGCAGCGCCTTAAATAATACTTTGAACTTGAGGTTATATATTAATCCCAGGGTATATAATATTTAGGACCTATCCTCAATTATAAGCATCTATATTCCTCAATCACAGGCACACAATAAGATTCAGGACCTGTCCTCAATTACGCGTATCTACATATTCCCGCATCAAGCCGGGAAGAAAAAGTCTAGAACTATAAACGTGCCGAAATATTTACAGGTCATAATGTAAGTTTACCCCATCCATCACCAATCCACAGCATTACACGCACTGGTGGTACCACTCATTGTGCTCCTGGCAGACATATGGCTCCTCGCACTGGGTAGGTCCATCCCAGTTGCGACCTCCGCACTGGTAGTAGTGCTTAACCAGCTCAGTGGTGCCAGTGCCGATGGGGGCAGAGGGAGCTGTGCCGGTTGGGGCTGGGATGACGGGGTTGGAGGCGGCGGGTTGCGTGTTCCAGGGGTAGTAGGCTGAGCTGCTGTGGCGGATGATGGGAACGCGGACTGTGGGGGACTCGGTCACAGAGGCGGCAGCGGCCTCGGAGACTGAGGCTTGACTGTTGTAGGGCACTGTGCCGTTGATGGGTGTGGTGCTGTTGCCGGGGACGGCGTAGGTAGGGAATGGCTCAGGCTGCTCCTCCTCGTCCTCACAATCCTCGTCATCTTCATAGTCTTCATCCTCACCTGCATTCTCACCAGCTTCCTCGCCCTCTTCCTCACAGTCTTCGTCATCCTCGTAATCTTCATCACCATCGACTTCAGAGGCAATAGGAGCAGCAGCAGAGGTTCGGATCTCGAGAGTGGTCTGGGTGGCAGTGTTGTTCAGGAAAGGAGTGACGATGAGGCTAGTGGGCTCAGGAGCAGAAGAGGCCTCGGAGATGGAGACGGCGGGCTTGGTTCGGGTCTCGAGAGTTGTGGCTGGGGCAGCAGTCTCGATAACGGGAGCGACGCTGGTAGCCTCAGCAGTGGCAAACACGCTGCTAGCCTCGACACTAGAGGCCTTGCTGGAGCCAGTCGCAGCAGCAGCGAGCAGGCTGGAAATGCTAGTCCAGGCAGGCTTCTTCTCATACTGATCGTTGTAGATGAGAGCCTCACCAGCACCGCTGAAAGTGTCGGGAACCCAGCTATACTTGTCAGAGACTCCCCAGACAGTCACACCCACACAGCCCTCGACATCAAGGCAGGATCCGACGACGTTGGCAAAGTCGTCACCCTGTGTCTTGAGAGCGGACTCGGAGGCGGGGACAGAAGAGTGGCGGATGTCGAGTTCAGTGTAGGCGACTTCGACGTCGAGGGCAGTGAAGCGCTTGAGAACGGTGGCGAGGTTAGCTCGCGAGGGGGTCTGGCCGACGATGAGATGGCCTTGGAAGCCGACACCGTCGATGGGGGCACCGGCATCTTGGACGATCTTGACGAGTTCAAGAGCGCGCTCTGTCTTGGCACCGTTGCCCTCGAGGTTGTAGTCGTTGTAGTACCTAAAGAGTCAGATGTTGAACAGCATTAAGGGTGGCATAGCTTACAGCTTGGCATCGGGATCCGCCTTGCGAGCTGCGTTGAACGAAATGGCAAGGTAGTCAGTGCCCAGAGTCTGGTAGAAGACGCTATCCCGCCAATTGCCATCATCACCAATAGCCTCGTTCACCACGTCCCAAGCATAGCAGTCACCCTTGTAGTGACTAACAACGTTGGAGATGTGAGCCTCGATAATGGTTGTAAGTTCCTCCTTCGAGAAGCTACCACCAGACACTATAACAGTCAGCACAACTCATTATCCAAGATACAATAAACCTTACCCCAGCTAGGAAGCTGACTATGCCAAGTCAAAGCATGACACCTCAAAATCTGACCATTCTTCTTTGCAAGATCCGGAACGACATCAGCCTTTTCATAAGAAAACTGGCCATTAGACGGCTCGGTAGAATCCCACTTCTGTCCGTTCTCGGGAACGAGCTGGCCAAACTCTTCAGTGTCGTCTGCTAGAGCCTTGTAAGCCGAGTCGCTGAGGTATCCGTTGTCGACTGTGGTGCCAAAGTACTGGAGTCCGGCGGCCTGCGCTAGACTGTTGAGCTGGGCCGAGACGGGGCTCGAGGCCAGGAGACCAAGGAGGGCGGTCTTGTACATGGTTGTTTAATGAGCGAGTGAATTAAACAAGACAAAAAAAATAGAAAAATAATGGTAAAGACAAAGAAGGACACACACGCAATGGCAAGTTCATCCCATCTTCAAAAATCTGGGCTTTTCTCCTTCAAATACCACCAACACAACAAGGGGACCGACCGATCAACAGAGACAATCTCTTGATTGATCATCCCACGGTATACGCAAGATCCCAGACGGCAAAACTCGAATCCGTCAAACCGTCCAAGATTCCTCCGATGGGCGCAAAAGGTCCTTGCATCTCCGCCCATGTCTCAGGTTGCGGGACAGGGGTATGTTTTTCTCGGGGGACTATACCTCAAAGAGAAAGACAGACGAGGGAGATGAGGCGATTTGAGAAGAAAAGTACAAGAGAAGCTTTTAACGATCGTCCAATCTTTTCGTTAGTCGGGTTCCCAGTTCGCAGAGAACCGGGTTGTCGGCAACGTCAGTTCGTTTATCCCCTGTAGTTCGTTACTGTTGACCCCTGATTGTCGACTAATTTATGTGAATTAACGGACTGCTTGACGAATTATGACGAGTTGAATGGCGAATTTGAGGGGTTCTCTTATCATCCCAGATGGAGAACATGCTCTGATTGCATCGGGCGGTTCACAATCCAAGTCTCTATTGCTGCGCTTATAGTCACTTCCTACCATATAAAGCAGGTAGTAGTAGCAACGGGAAAGATCATATACGAGCTCTCTCTGCAATCATGAAACGCAACTCTTGGGTCGCATCGCGAATCGGGAGTCCAGCAAGCGTCGATCGTTCCCCCCTTCCTCGTTTCAGATGCAAGGCGCTAGAGCAGTCTTAGTAGGTTCGGTATTTTTTTCTAGATGAAAGGTTGTTGATGGGGCTCTCTCGGTATAATTAACTGATCTGGAAGGCCGGAGGGTGGAATGCCGAGAATTGCAACATTTCCTTTTAATGAGGACCAATTGTTGGAATGAAAGAGATGTATTATGATGATGGATTGTGGATATAATAAAAAAAAAACCTTGTTCTGGCACCTTTGTAAACGCCCGACTTTCCGTCTTGTACTGAATGAATGTACTTTAACCACCCGTTCAACCTTGAGCTCGTGTTCACTCCACATATACCGTCGATCGGATTCCGTTAAAGTATCAGATCATGCACCTTCACCGAAAGCTTACGCCTCACTTCTTTCCTGCAACTGCCCTCTCAATGTCACCAATTTGCAGCTCCTCAAGCGTCTCCTTCCACAGCTTCTCCGTCATCCTCTGACCGGGCTCGGTATACATGATCGGCGGGTACCTATCATTTTCACGTTAGCAATTATCGCAGACTCTGTAGGCTGTCAACTCACGGTCGAATCTCCCAATCGCCAAAGGACCCATGACTCTCCTTGCCCAGCACCAACGAAGAATGCAAATACTGCCTCGTCCCATCGACTAAATTCCTCCCGAATATAATCCCAGTGAGAAACACAAAAGCCTGCGCTCCGTATTGCCCTTTGGACTCGCGCATGAGTGCTGTCCCTCTGGTGGAGCTGGGGTTGACCACATTGATGATGACGTCGTCTGCGGAAACGATGTCTGCGAGTTTCGATATGAACATGGGTAGCAAGAGCTTTATCTTGCCGTATTGTTCAAATCCGTCGAAGCTCTCTTCGGCATCCAACACGTCCAAGAGACTTCCAGTCGGTTCCTCCATCTTAACCCACAGCGCCATGTCTGAGCCTACAATGGTCAGACGTCCAGGTGTGGAGGCATACTTCTTCCCTCCAGAGACGACGCTGTTCTTCTCTCTCAAAATGGGTACCAGAAGGATAGTCAGAAGCATCGTAGCCAGGTAGTTGACCTGGAGCGTCACCTCACGACCCTTGTCCCCGGCACAACGCTGGTATGACCCCTTGCCGCAGCCAGCATTAAGGATAACAATATCAAGTCTCTTCAGGGTCTCGCACCGAGAAGCAAACTCCCTCACAGAATCATAAGACTCCATGTCAAGAATCCAAACCCGGATAGTCGCATCTGGAAACTTAGTCTGCAGCTGCTTCGCAGCCTCATCTCCTCTCGCTTGCGACCGCACAGCGAGAATGAGCTCGTTGAGACCAAGTTGTAGGAGCTGCCTTGCGCACTCAAGACCAAGGCCTTGGCTTGAGCCGGTGACTATGGCGGTTTCACCGTGAAGGTCGATGTGGGAGGGGATCTTGGGGACCCGGTGGAAGACTTGCTTCGTGAGGAGGCCAAGGAAGCTGGCTTCCCAAGCTGCTCTGTCTTTCAAGTTGGCCGACATTTTGTGGGTGCTAATGGTATTATAGGAGAAATAGAAGGTAGAAAGACGAAAGATTGCGATTGTTGTATAGGATGAACTGGTGGAAGGTGTTGAGACTGGTTTGATCAACATCCAACTCAGCAACTGCTCTATGATTTATATAGATTTTTGCTTCGGAAATAGCTTGTCTTCAATCCATACTAAAATCCCCTTTCCACACTGAAGTTCCCTTTGAACTATCCGAACCCGCTTCTAGGAACTTTTTCCGCTCGGAGCATGTAATTCACGATGCTTGATAACCAATATTGGTCCAAAACGCCGCTCTGCACGATCCCGATCAAGTAGAGTACATTATGGCTTAGCGCCCCTGTAGATCACCCAGAACTTTTTTACGTCTGTTCATTGGTTGACTCGCCATAGCCTCCATCCTTCTCAAGATCCCTGCTACTTCAAGCCAATCGCGTATTGTCAAATCGATCCAGATAGTAAATCAAGACAGCCAAAGATTTGTACTGTACATACTCCACGCGTCCTCAATCGCACTCGGCTCCTTCAATGCGACAGAGTCGGGACTTCATAAACTCCCCCTCCTGTCCATTCACCGTCGTGGGAAAAGTTCCCTTTTGCATCTTTCAACCATGTCTTTACAGCTCGCCTCTTTGGCTCCGCGCCCAGGGGCGGACACATCCGTGACAAAGAATACGACGACTCTGCCGATACATCACAGTGACAAGGAGTGGGATGCTGTTTATGTGCATATTGAGAGGTTGTATGTGCATGAGAGGAGGAAATTGCGTCATGTTATGGAGACGATGGAGATGGAGTATAATTTCAAGGCAACGTGTGACTTTCCTGCCTGGAGTGGCATGAACAGGATCTAACTTGCATCTAGGCTTCAAATGTACAAGAAGAGGTTCACGAAATGGGGCTTCTCAAAGAATAAACCACGTGCTGGCGCCAAAAAGTCACAGAGTCGCGACCCGGCCACCCATACCCAAGTCATCAAGGCCGTACCCAAGGGTACAGTCCAAGTCACCCTACCCGCATCCCTCAAGCTAGGTGCTTCAGATCTCGCAAACCTAGAGTTCTTGGCAAGCATACAAAACTGGAGCTCCACATTCTTCGAGTCGCCAGAAGATCATGGCTTCCCATACCCGCTCAGCCCTCCAGCTTCCCCTGTCGAGCTGGTCTCGGCCAGGCGATATGACCCTGAAAGTCTGAGCTATGCCTTTAGGATCATTGTTGAACTGTTGAAGAGGGGTAAGGGTGTTTTGGCGGGACGTCTTACGCGCAAAGCGTTCCTACAGATTGAGGCCATGCTGCAGGTTGAAGGACCCTTGTTCATCTGGAATATTTTGGAGATACTATACTACATGGCACTCTCCGGACAAACGCAACTTCTCGGGATCCTACTACTTCATCTAAATAACCTCGCAAAGGACCGCTTCGAACCAGGACATCCCCTCATGCGGATGCTACACGGCCTCCGCAAGCTCCTCCAAGGCTGGCACAAAGACTCTCTCCCCCCACAAGCAGACGTACTACACCAAGCCTGGTCACTAAACGCCAACATGATCTTCAACAACTTTGACGCTCGCCTGTTGATCCTCTACTACCGCCTAGTATGGGATTCGGAGATGGTCCGTCTCCCCCAGACCAAACTGGAGGATGCTGACAGGTGGTTCGCCATGGTGGAAAACAAAGTTCCTATGGATTATGCCTTTGCAGAGGCTATGATATCTCGCATTCACCCTGATCTCTTGGTTAGCGATGGGTATGGGAGGGAACCGCCGAAGGAGTATGAGATGCTCAAGCATACGAGTATATCAGCCATACAACACCGAAGCACAATGCCCTTTTCGGAGACAAAGATGAAGATCCGAATACTTTCTGGAATGTTAAAATGTCGAATCCTAGAGAGAAAGAATACTCTCACTCCGTTGAGCGACATCGAAGCAGACCCGGAACCTTCTCCTCGACAACCTCCTCAAATACCACGCTTCCACGCCCGTATCATCGCATACGTCATGAAGGTTCTCGTTGATGTTGACTTGGAGATGGGATTTGATCCGACTATTGCTACGGATAGGATGCGTAGTATTGTTGCTATGCGTGAGTATGGGCAAAGCCGAGTAGGACCTCAGACGATCCACGAACTGTGGCGGTTGGAAGAGATGCTTCGGAAGCAGGGCCATACTGAAGAAGCCGATCAAATTCGGCAGGGTTCATATAAGAGGTTAGAGAAGTATGTTGACGATGTTCCTGTACATGAGGTATAAGGGTTGGGCGGTAGTTAGGTCTTGGGCAACATCTCTGAGAGGGGCGGATCGTGGCTAGATGAGGCGAATAGCTCTGGTAGCCAAACACAATATAACAAAGGCAAGCTGCCTCAGCCATAATATAACGCCGTGAGTCTATACTCTATTCAACGCTTCTCCATGCAAGCCAGTAAAGTCCTTACAAGTACATCCTCCACCTCTTTTCTCTCAATCACGATTCACGACCCAAGCGCTCCTCGTCATCTGCAATTAACTCATATGCTGGTCGGAATCCCTCTCCGTTCTGACCATCTTTCTTTAAGTGAGGGTTCGGATGGGTATCCTTTTTTCCGCCAAGACTGGTGTAGCCCTGAGATATGTTAGTAAGAGGGTGAGGCCCTCGTTGGAGATTAACTAACCTGGTCGTAGAGGGGACAATATGAGATTCCCAAATGTCGGATAAACTACAAACGTTAGCATTCTTTCAAACCCATGTCTAATAATGACTCCCAAGTAGAGAGCCAGTTTCAACTTACTGCCCAAATTTGCACTAAAAGTCCACAGTTAGCAATTGTCTCTTACACCAGCGGGGATCATATCCAAAAGCTAGGGGATGCCCCAAAATCCAATATCCACATACCATAATGCCAATCAATCACAGGATGCACTCGCATAAAAGCAGGCCACCCAGAATCCGTCGGATCAAAATGTGTCAACTTTTCTCCATGAGGATCAGTCCTCCGCGTCCCCACAAAGATAGCCTTTATGCTCGGTCGCTCCTCGAGATATATCTCCAATCCCTTCTTCATCGACAACACATAGCGAGCTACCTCAAGGTTATACTCGGCGCTAGACGTCTCCACAAACTCGTCAATCTCGGGAAAGGGATGCGCGGCAACGATGTACACTGCTTGGAGCTTCTCTGGGGTCGTGGAGTTGGAGGTTCCGTTGGTGGTTGTCGTCTGGGAATAGCGTCTTCCCATGCATGCGAGAATCACGATTAGAAGCACAAGACCTGTCGACATCATGGGTTAGCATTGGTTAGGGTGAATGGGGTAAGCAGGGGCTC